>JZKD02S1647160.1:40055-50417 GCA_000966675.3 Picea glauca | reverse complement strand
GAGACAGTGTGTGCAAGTTATTCTTGCATATGAGCTGAGGGGAGGCTCGTCAAAGTCCCAAAATGGCAGAGGCATCGGGATTTCAAAATTTGGGGATCAGAGCATCAAGGGGTCGTGGAATCACTGCATTGTGATCTCCTGATCCTCGATGTCCCAAAGTAATTTGAACCATCCATCACTCATAGTATGCATGGTGGTAAATCGAGGACCCATCAAGATTTCAGATATCGGGAGACAGAGAGGTAGGAGTTTGTAAGAGAGGAAGTCTTGATTCACGAAATCCTGAAGACATCAGAGTCATTTATCTGTGGAGGACATGTGTCACAAGATCCTCATATTTTGGGGATTTGACATCGAAGAGAGGAACGAAGGAGTCTTTCGACTTCGCAACTTGCGAAGTCCCAAAGTGATCAAGGCCATCCATCTATGGAGGACACATGGCAATGATCGAGGAATTACCGAGAGTTCGGTTACCGGGAGTTCGAAGGACCAGGGATCAGTTTCGTTGGGTTCGCATGTCTCAAAATACCAAGAATATCGAGACCGTCCAACAAGAGGACACGTGGCGGCGATCGAGGCATCGAGAAAATCCCTGAAAGGGTTATACCAGGTTTCGACATACCGGGGATCCTGTAGACGAGAGAAAAGTAAAGGGTTGCAATAGAGATCACGAAGTCTTGAATATTGAAACCCAGAAGCATTGAAGGGACACGATAGGAAGCTGGCATTTCAGCATACTGGGGATCGAGATTTCAGAAGTCCTAGAGACAAGGAATCTGATCTCTTGGGGATGAAAAAACCAAAGTCACAAAACACGACATAGAGAGGAGTGGGGCTGGAGTCCCACCTGGTATCGGGATATCAGGATTCGACATTTCAAGGATCCCATAGACATAAAGTTAGAACACTTCATATCAGAAGTCCCAAAGTCATGAAACACGATGCATCCTTTGGAGCAGAAAGAAGCCAAGGATTTCAGCATTTTAGGGATCGACTTTTTGGTTGTTCTGAGGAGCAGGAGCCGGGGGATGCGGTCATGAAGGAAGCGGTCACATGAACGAGATGTGGGCTAGGGATAATTGTCATTAAATACTATTTTGGCATTTGGAATTTCAGCATATCGGGTTTTGGAGGATCGAGGGGGTAGAGACTCTCAACAGTAGGACTCGTGGAGTCCCAAAATCTGAAATCCCTTTTTCGACAAAAGGTCGCGGTCGTGTTGGAGGCCATGGGGAAGTTGAAGGACATGTGGATCGAATGTTGAGGTTCCAATAGGGATCCAAAAGATATGCTTTATCTCAGGGAAGATTTGAAATGATCCTGTGAGTGGTTCTTGGCCTAAGGGAAATAGGTCTACGACATCAAGTAGTATCAGATCTTGAATCTATTTGTATATTGCAGGTAGAGGAAGCGAGAGGAGAAAGAGTACTCTGATACAGATCAGTTTGGTATCAGAGGAAGGCAAAGTATTGAGACTTTGTGGCGATTTCTTGTAGGTACGAAACAGTCAAGAAGACAATTGGGAGGACTGTAGGGGACACTGGAATCACTTAGGGTTGTAGAGTGATAGTAGCAGATTGGCCAGGAGGGAAAATTGAAGGAAGGAATATGGCTACTAAAGGCCATGCATGTGGTGGAAACAAAATCCATCAACAATAGAGCAAGGCTGAGATGGATAAAGAACTCGTCGATATCAAAGCGAGGATGGAGGAACTTGCACTACAAATGCAGCAGGATGCAAGATCACATTGGGTGTATGAATGGTCCATGAGGACGAAGGTAAAATGGCCAGTCAGGGAATTGGTGGCCAAAAGACAGTGGAGGCTGATAAGAGGATGGTCGAGGCATGTTCAAAGCCTCAGGAATGATGAGAAGGAGATGGTTCGGTTATGTGAACCAGAGGCTAGGATAAATATCAGTGATGAGGATGAACTGAGATCACTAGAAGATCTCAGAGATTGCCATGTGTGCAGAGATTGCCAAGAGGGCAGAACAAAAATTTCCAATTTCGAGGTGGGCAATGAGATAAGATCATTGTGGGATCTCATAGAATGTCAAGAGGATAGCAGGGAAATTTCATGTTGCTAGGAGGTTAATGAGATGGGATCCGAGGATCTCATAGACTGCTAAGATGGTAGCATAAAGTTTCTAGATTGCCAGGTGGGCAGGGGAACAGAGGTGAGGCTATCTAAAAGTCTCATGAACTCAGAGTTGAGTTCGGATCAGCCAGAGGAGCTGACAGAGGAAAAATATCAGAAGGACATTTTGATCATTGGAGGGATCAAAATATTCCCGCTATATATCCCAGTCGAGGCCAGTGTGTGTGTTGTTGATGCAGCAACAACAGAAAAACAGCCAGCAGTGACTGTCAAAGAAATGGAGCAGACACTAATGTTTGCCCAAGGAGAAGGAGATGAGCATTCATAAGAATGGATCAAAATTTTCAGACAGGAAGCTGAAAAGGAGATGATTGCAACACTGGAGCTTGTAGCAGAAGAAGAGGAGGAGAAAGAAGATAGCATGGATTTTGTTGATCTGTATCAATAATTGGAAACCCTGGAGAGAAGGATGATAGTGCAGAGAATACACATCCAACAGATGAAGTTGGAAGCAGATGCAGTAGGAGCATACCATCCCAAGGAACAACTAGGAGAGGTTGGACTTGAGCCAACACAAAGAGAGATGGTAGAAACAACACTATCACAGGGAGAAGTTGAGTAGCAACTGAGTAATGAGATTGAAGAATTGGAATCTACCATAGAATGGCAAGTTAAGGCCACGAGGTATGGAGAAGATGGCATGGGAGATCATGATGATCTACCCATTTTCAGAGAAGAAATCTAGCCAAGCAGACTGCAAAGATAGAGCCAGCTAGGACAACAACTAGACGAGGAGATAGAGCTGGTCAGGAGGATGATGTTGAATTCAGCACAAGAGACTGCCAGCAGAGAAACTTTGAGCAAAAGAGGGTCTACCATAGTAGCATAACAACAGTAGCAATAAAAGTAGAGAAGTGGAGTAGATGAAAAACTCCAAAGAATTGTTTGGGATCCAAGAGGATTTCGACAACCATGATGGGAAGCTCATGAGCAGGAGATCATGAATTTTTCACAGTAGAGGAGTATGATACAGGAGCATCGCTCCAAGCCAGTAGCACGCCAGCCAGCCAACTCATCAAGCGTGCATTCAATGAAAGGGGAGAGGTGAAACCCTCTTAATTTTGAAATTTGAATTTGTATTAAATGTTGTAAGGTTGGAAAATCCAAAAAGCCATGCATATGCAAAGGCTTTAAATGTAGGTTTCCTTAAATAAGTTGTAAGGCTAGGATCTAGATCCAATTCGGACTAGACAACCCATTCAATGTAATTCAATTTAATTGAATAGAGTAGGTGAGATGGAGGGAAGAGCTCGAAGAGACCCTCATGTAAAAGATCCTTTGTATGTAGGATGAGTTAGAAGTAGTTGGGTAATTCAGTAGAGTCGAGATATAGGAGAGCTCTGTGAGAGTTAGAGTGGAGGAGAGAAGGAGCCAAGACTCTATCAAAGTATAAGCTCAAGAACACCTTGTAAAGGAAGCATTTCATATTAATATAAGGAGTAGATTTCCTGCATGAGTTTTTGTGTGTTTTCATGTGTTTATGAATGTCTTTCAGTGTTTTCATATGTTGTAGATGTGTGTTAGTATTCATTTGTAGGGATAGATAGATGTTGTTATTTGTGGGTTCTTTGACTTTTAGGTTTGGGGTTCTTTGAGGCTTCATTCCAAGAGGGTGTGATAGAACGCTACGGGTTCTGAACGCCAATGCATAGATGCACTCCTGAATTCTACAGAATTTGGATGAAGACATGCCAGGAGGGTGCACCAGCTGAAGTCATTGAATCAAAAGGAAACCTCAAGGTTTTTGAACACCTTGGAGGTGACACTATGCAGAGGAGGACACAGTAGAAGACAAAATCATGGAGGGGTTCTCTAGAGCTCTACCAGGAGGGCATTGAGTAGGTGCAGATAGTGCACAGGAAAACTCTTGTTTGAGTTCAAAGGAGAAGACAGAATCACTGAGGATTCTGGAAACTTTGCCAGGAGGGCTTTGAGTAGGTGCCAGAGTGCACAGAGAACTCTTAGAATTTTGAGGAAGAAGAAGTGTCACAGGAGGACTTTCACAGGGTTGTTGAATACCCTACAATCTTAACAAATAAGTGCTTGAGAATAAGTTGCCAAGAGGGAACTTATATTACCCTTGAAGGGAGAGAAAAAGGGTTGAGACCCTTAAAGGTTTGAGTGGGGAGAAGCTCAGGACAAATAGCACCTTTGTGTTCATAGAGACACTATAGGAATCACAGAGGTCGAAGAAACCTTTCAAGGTTTCAGAATGAGAAGCTCAGGAGGAACAATGATTTTGCACACAGAGCAATAGAAGAAAGGGGTGCAGAGGTCGAGAAACCTTTGAGGTTTCAGAATTGACAAATATTAGGAGGATCAACACCTTAGAATACAGCTGAGAGACGAGGATATAGGATTTACAGTAGGAGCAAAGGCTGAGACCTTTGAAGCATTTGAAGTCTTCCAAGTTCAGGAAGAAGTGAAATCTCAGGAGGGAGCACAACTGCCGTTAGATCAACTAGAGAGAACGAGGTCAAGACCATTGAATCTACGTCCAGGTAAGCAGGAGAAGAGCACACAAGGAAGGAGAATAGATCTGGGCCATCAGATCTAGCCCCAATAGTCGATAGCCATCATATCTGGGAGAAGGAGCGTGCGAGTTAATCTCACATATGAGCTGAGCGAAGGCTCATCAAAGTCCCGAAATGGCAGAGGCATCGGGATTTCAAAGTTCGGGGATCGGAGAATCAAGGGGTCATGGAATTTCTTCACTGCAATCTCTCGATTCCCGAAGTCCCGAAGGAATTTGAACTATCCATCACTCAGAGGATACGTGGCAGTAATCTGAGGACCCATCAAGGTTTCGGATATCGGGAGATAGAGAGGTAGGCATTCAGGAGAGAGGAAGCCTCGACTCACGAAATCCTGAAGACATCAGAGTCATCTATCTGTGGAGGACACGTGTCACAAGATCCTCATATTTTGGGGATTTGGCATCGAAGAGAAGAATGGAGGAGTCTTTCGACTTCGCAACTTGGGAAGTCCCGAAGCGATCACGACCATCCATCTATGGAGGACACATGGCAGTGATCGGGGAATTACCAGGAGTTTGGTTACAGGGAGTTCGAAGGACCAGGGATCAGTTTCATTGGGGTTGCAAGTCCTGAAATATCGAGAGGATTGGGACCATCCAATCGGAGGACATGTGGTGGAAATCAAGGCATCGGGAAAATCCTCGAAAGGGTTATACCAGGTTTTGGCATACCGAGGATCCCGTAGAAGAGAGCAGAGCAAAGGGATGCAATGGAGATTGTGAAGTTTCGAAGGTCAAAACCCCAAAGCATTGAAGGGACATGATAAGAAGACGAAATTTTGGCATATCGAGGATCAAGATTTCAGAAGTCCTAGAGACAAGGAATCTGAGCTCTTGGGGATGAAAACCCTGAAGTTGCGAAATGCGACATAGAGAGGAGTGGGGTTGCGGTCAAACCTGGTATCGTGATATCAGGATTCGTCATTTCAGGTATCCCGCAGACATAAAGTTAGAACACTTCACATTGGAAGTCCCAAAGTCGCGAAACACGACGCATCCTTTGGAGGCGAAAGTAGCCAAGGATTTTGGCATTTCACTGATCGTCTTTTCGGTTGTTCTGAGGAGGAGGATCTGGGAGCTGCAGTCACGAAGGAAGTGGTCACATGGATGAGATGTGGGCTAGGTATAATTGTCGTTAAATCCTATTTCAGAATTCGGCATGTTGGTATATCGGGTTTCGAAGGATTGAGCGGGCAGAGACTCTCGATAGCAGGACTCACGGAGTCCCGAAATCGGAAATCCCTTTTTTGGCAAAAGGTCACGGTCGTGTTGGAGGCTGTGGGGAAGTTAAAGGACCTATGGATCGAATGTTGAGGTTCCGATAGGGAACTAAAAGAGCCTCTTTGGCTCAGGGAATATTTGAAATGATCCTATGAGAGGATCTCGGCCCGAGGGTAGCAGGTCTGTGACGTCAATATAGTTGCAAATAGTTGCATAAGTTGAATTGTTGCATAAAGTTGCACATAGTTGCATATAGTTGCATAAGTTTCATATAGTTGCATAAGTTTCAGAGTTGCATAAATTTGCATATAGTTGCATATTGTCACTAAAAAACATGATAACTTGCATTTTTTCATATAGTTGCATAGTTGCAGTTAGTTTCATATAGTTGCATATTTGCATATAGTTGCATATAGTTGCAATATAGTTGCACATAGTTGCATAAGTTGCATTTTTTCATAAAGTTGCATATATTTTCATATAGTTTCATAGTTGCATATAGTTGGATAAGTTTCATATTTGCATATAGTTGCATAGTTGCATAAGTTTCATATGGTTGCATATTTGCATATAGATGCATACAAAATTGTTGCAATATAGTTACAATATAGTTGCATAAGTTGCATTGTTGCATAAAGTTTCATATAGTTGCATATAGTTGCATAGTTGCATATAGTTGGATAAGTTTCATATTTGCATATAGTTGCATATAGTTGCATAAGTTGCATATAGTTGAATATAGTTGCAATATAGTTTCATAAAGTTGCATATAGTTTCATATAGTTGCATAAGTTGCATAAGTTGCATTTTTGCATAAAGTTGCATATAGTTGCATATCGCTGCATAGTTGCATATAGTTGCATATTTGCATATAGTTGCATATTTTCATATAGTTGCATACAAAATTGTTAGTATTTTTTTATCAACATATATCCCTGGATGCTCAGTGGAGAACTGGATTTGAGACCCATCAAAGAGTTCAAGTGGGGATCGATAGTTTGGAAATCCGAGATCCTAGAATTTCACATATTTGGAAAGTGCCTTTAGTGGCTGGTGGTGAATGGAGGAAAGGTTCAAGTTGGCAACAATGTTGGGGTTGGTTGTGATATATATTACAAGATGATTGAGTTGTTGTTTAATCCATTGTATGCATAGGGTCTAATGGTTTTGATGAAGTTGTACAAACTATAAAGGAAAGGGTTTTGGTATTCTATATGGAAGATTGTGAAGGCATTGAACTTGAGAGGAGACAATGGGATGGAATAAAAAAACTATAGAAGTAAGTTAACTAGAACCTAAGTGTACATAAGGGAGATTAAGGACACATGGCTATGGGGAGCCAACAAATGTGAAGGCACATACATAGTTCAATTGGGTTATAAGGTTTCCTTCCTTCCATTGTAGGTGAACCACACTAAGTGGTCCATGTAGAATATAGTGTAGAAGGTTAAAGCTCCTCATAAAACACATTTTTGTGGTTCCTCCTTGCCAATACAATATTAACATGGGATAAAATAGAAAACAATAGTTGACAAGGTCTATGCATATATCCTTTCTACAAGGAGAATGAAGAAACTATTTTCCACCTCTTCATAGCTTGACACTTCTCACAGGAATTTGGGCAACAACCAAACGATTCACAAATGGATAAGGGAGTTGGAGTGGCTTGTCAGTAGAGATGTTAACTCATTATTGGAGGATAAAGATGTAAGGAAAAAACACCATTCATTTCCTCCTTTTGTGCTATGGGCCATGTGGGTGGCATGAAATGGCTATAGTTTTAAATACATAGTCTACACTCTTCAATTGTTTTACAAGATTGAGAGTGCATACAATTCATTCTTTTTAGCCCCAAGAAAAAGAAAGATAGGGTTGTTCTTCCTCTAAATTTGGATGAATATGTTTCATGGGGTTTCCTGAATGGGGCCTCTCAAGGTATTCTAGGGCCTATGGAGTAAGACCTATTTACATAACAAAATACCATTGGTGGTCCTTTGAGTAGGGCATGACATTGATCATAAAAATGACCAACTAGTACATTCACAAAGTATTGCTACATAAAATATTTTCCACTACTCTATTTATCCAAGAACAACCTTAACCATATTTGAGATAACCTAAACCCAAACTACCTCCTTGGTAAATCAGGTTACTCACCACCTAGGAAGTTCATCACTTAATAAAAGGTGCTTGAATCTGACATCATATAAGTTACTTTGTTGTGCTTCCAACACTTAGTAATGATGATATAACTGCAATACATGTGGTAGTTAATGATGGGAGGTTACTTGGTTACTCTAATATAATGTTTTGATTGACAATGCATCACAAAAGGATTTATGAGTATCTGACATTGTATATGAATGATTTAGTGATTTCAAAGGTACAATATTCCCAAATTTGGGTTTGCACATTATTTATGTTTATCATTAAAATGAAGTCATGTTCAATACCAAATGTGGCAACATCATTGCACTTGCATTTCTACTCACTTTGAAATTTGATTATATGCTACATAGTGGTTTTGAGTGTCCTTAGTTCCTTAAAAGGAAATTGCAATTCAATTCTTCAATCATAGTTTAGAATGTTATCTTGGCTTGCAACATTGGTTTTCATGTGTTAAAAGCATCCCAAAGGCCCGCACTTGATTTTTAGAGTTGGGGTTGGTTGAAGGCATGGATTTGTTACAATTTTGTTTCCATGGTTGTATTGGAATGATTTCCATGTTATTTCATGGTTATAGTTGCCTGGAGGAATAAGTGTTGTAGTGCATTGTTTATTTCTATTTGAAGCCTAAACTATATGATATGCTACCCCAACCTAGCACTGCAAACTAAGTGTTTGACCTCAACAACGATGATGGCAAACATATATTGCATGGACTATGGTTTATCACTTTGGACTTTGGATGATAGAGTGATTTGGTAGGTATTAGGATTGCAAAATTTTGTATGGTTGTTGATTTCCTTGATATTGATTGGTAGTATGAGGATTGATCACCATTATAATGAACTACTTGGATGATAAGGGTTGTGGTTGAGAATCAATAGTTTGTTCTCACTCTCTTCATTTACCCTTCTTGGCTTGGTAGTCCATGATTTGTGTTGTCAAAGTTTATTAAAGTACTATGCGGTGACATGTTGAGCCCTTGCTTCTCAACTTCATAAGTAAATTTGGTTTTAGACTACTCCAAATATAGATTATGTTGTCTATATTTTCATATAGTTTCATACGAAATTGTCATATAGTTGCATATAGTTGGATATAGGGACAATGATTTGTTGTACAACCAAACAAGGGATTGGCTTCCATGTCGAGAGATCAAGTAACTTCAAACTGGCCTATCCTGGAATGACTTCAAATCCTAATCCTGGATGCTCTCTTCCTCAATTTAGACTTGCAATCACCCTGCACCTATTGGAATATTATCAAAACAAGATCCATATAACTTTCACGAAATATAAGCCTAATTTTGGCTACAAGTGGCTTTGTGCTAAGCCTTTCCTTGAGGGATGTCTGAAGAATATTTCACAAGTCAAGTCAAAGAAAAAAACCTGGCTCTTTCAGCAGTGAACCCTTTGGAAGCTAGCACTAGAACCAAATAAATATTTTCTCATTTGGTCTTTAGTGTTGGGGGATCCGCCTGTAGATAAAAGCCTAATGTACCTAGGAGTCCAAAACTAGTGTTGTCTCCATTACAAGAAAGTTGAAACCTTGAAACACTTGTTAAAAGTTTATCACTTAACCAAGTTTTCTTGGGCCTAAGTAGACTCAATGTGTTGTCAATATCTCTTATGCTCCATTACATGGAAGAGAACCCTATTAGGATATTGTCTTCCTTGGGATATAGAGTTCCATTTTCCTGGAAAAAATTTCAAGTTGAAGTGCTTTATTCTATGAAGGAAACTTAATGAAGTCGTATTTAATAAGATAGAGCCTTAATGAACTTTCTCGTGGTGTGAGTTATTTCAATGGAGGGAGATTTTTTGTTGTGGGAATATGTTAAATATTGAGGAAGTGGATTTCTAGATTTTGGGGGGATGAGTTAGAGAGTTTGGGTTTTTTTTCTACCACAAGGGTCAAGTGCATACCCAGTTGGAAAATTTGTGGCTACATAAATCGTATTGTCATTTGTGGGGTTGATTTACTCACATTTGGGTGCACCAACACATTTTTGGGGGCGATTTACTCACATCTGGGAGAGTTCCCTCTCCTTCCAACACAAAATGGAACTAACACAAACTTATAAAAACAAAAAGAGTATTCTTGCATTAAAAATGTAAATTCATGAAGTGCTCAGAGTTACTCACCATCCTTTCCATCACCTCCTCTGCGTGCACCCTAACCTCCTCTCATTCTCCTCTGTGTGCACCCTCCTCTCTACTCTGTGTGCCCTCCTCCTCTACTTGCATGCTCCTCTCTAGTCTACGTGCAACCAAATTCAAC
>JZKD02S1647160.1:7640-20773 GCA_000966675.3 Picea glauca | reverse complement strand
TATATATATATATATATATATATATATATATATATACTATAGGTTTCTATAATGAATCTTGTAATTCGCACGGTTACTTCCATACATAAATATTTTTGAGTACTTGCAACTATGGTTATCTCCTAATAAATTATAGCTATTCAACTTGTACATGAAAGAAATCTCAGTTAATTACTATACCTCTGTGCATACCTTTAGATACAGAATGTAAGCATATGTCCATTTATATATATCTACACTATTTGGTTTTCCATTTACATTGTACATAGATAGCTCAAATCTGCAAATACAATTTCTCTGTGAGGTTTCAGCTGGAGTTTTTATCTTATTTCAGTAGTAGTCTAACCCACAAAACTATTCTTCGAGAATCTTGACCAGGCATATCCTTTCATCTAGTATACTTATAGAAATTAGTATTCATAATAACAATAAGATGTAGCAAAGATAATCCATTCAGAACTAGTATAGAGGCATTTTATCAGTTCCTAAGTTCAATAATATGTAATTCAATCTTTCATCCATAGTATTATTCCTATTCAGAATTAACAGATGCATTATATCAGTTATTTAACCATATAACATTCAACCAAAGAGGGAATAGGATAACATCTATGAACCAGTTCATTGAAAGACAAAGGGAACAACCACATTCCTCCCAACCTTAGAATGGAACAACCCACATCTCATGTTTCATTCACCCCCTATCCTGACCATGAATCCATGAGGGAAGAATAAAAAATCTACCTCAACAATAATCCTTTAGTCTCAGAAAACATCTCCTTGCCTCAGACTTAGAAATTGGTGTTCATAACAGTAAGAGATCAATCATTTCCCCATCATATATATTCACTATCCTTTTTTTGCCTAGGTATTTTCCCCCCTTGGGAATTTTTACATCTTTCCAAATCCCTGATTTCCAGGGGCTGACAATGGAAAAATTCTTGATTTTCCACTTGTAACAATCATCCCTGAGGTAGTTCCAACATTTTCCCCACTCATGGAGTCATGGTCAGTTGATTTCAACATGGTTGTTCCATTTGTCTTCCAGCAATAATTATAAAATATTTTTTTTCATACAATTGTCATAGTTAAGAAGTTAGTTGGGTAAAATTAGGCCTCTACCCAACAGTCACAATCATTAAATACAATTAATTAAATTCGAAATTTGAAATTGCCAAAAACGGAAAAAAAATTCCAATTTCGAATTAACCAATAACAGAATAACTTTCCTAAGAAATGTCAAAATTAAAAATAAATTATTTTTGGGGATGTCACACCATCCATGGAGAATAACCCCAATCCATGTAAGGATGAAGGAGCAATGGGATACATCCTCCCAGCGATGAATAAATTTGTGTCCACTTCAGGTAGCTCCTTAGGTGGCCATCATTGCACTAGATGTTTATACCTCAAGGGAAACTCAATGTCACCTATGCTCTCAACATCATAATTACATGACTCTCAATTGACAACAAAAAATTGCATGCGTATACAAAATCTTTTCCTTACCTTTTTAGATCGAGTTGATCTAGAAATGGTAGATCTAGTACAACACGTCTCACTTTCAACCTCTCTTAGTATATCATGATCATCACTCAAGGAAGATAGATCCAACAGATACCTACTTGGTGGTACCTACACTCGTCAAAACAAAAAGATAAGTTATCATGCCAATATATGTTTTGGGTACCAACACAGTTGCATATATGATGCAGGAGCATCGCTCCAAGCCAGCAGCGCACCAGCCAACTAGCTCATCAAGTGTGCATTCAATGGAAGTGGAGAGGAGCCCAGGTATTAAATGTTGTAAGGTTGGAAAAGACAAAAATCCATGCATATGCCCAGGCTTTAGATGTAGGTTTCCTTAAATAGGTTGTAAGGCTGGGATCTAGATCTAATTTGGACTAGACAACCCATTCAATGTAATTCAATGTAATTGAATAGAGTAGGTGAGATGGAGGGAAGAGCTCGAAGAGCCCCTCATGTAAAAGATCCTTTGTATGTAGGATGAGTTAGAACTAGTTGGGTAAGTCAGTATAGTCGAGATATAGGAGAGCTCTGCGAGAGTTAGAGTGGAGGAGAGAAGGAGCCGAGACTCTGTCAAAGTCTGAGCTCAAGAACACCTCGTAAAGGAGGCATTTCCTATTAATATAAGGAGTAGATTTCCTGCATGATTTTTTGTCTGTCTTCCTGTGTTTATGAATGTCTTTGTGTGTTTTCATATGTTGTAAATGTGTGTTAGTATGAATTTGCAGGGATAGATAGATGCTGCTATCTGTGAGTTCTTTGACTTTCAGGTTTGGGGTTCTTTTAGGCTTCACACCAAGATGGTGTGACAGAATTCTATGGGTTCTAAAATCCATTCCATAGATGCACTCTTGAATTCTGTGGAATTTCAACGAAGACGTGCCAGGAGGGCACACTAGTTGAAGTCATTGACTCAGGAGGAAACCTCAAGGTTGATGAACACCTTGGAGGTGAGGCTATGCAGAGGAGGACATAGTAGAAGACAGAATCACTGAGGGGTTCTATAGAGCTCTCCTAGGAGGAAATCAAGCAGGTGCAGATAGTGCATAGGAGAACTCTTGTTTGAGTTCAGAGGAGAAGACAGAATCATTAAGGATTATGGAAACTCTACCAGGAGGGAATTGAGCAGGTGCCAGAGTACACAAAGAACTCTTAGAGTTCTAAGGAAGAAGAAGTGTCACAGGAGGACCTTCATAGGGTTGTTGAATACCCTCAAGCTTAGAAAAGAAGTGCTTGAGCATAAGTTTCCAAGAGGGCACTTATATTCCCCTTGAAGGGAGAGAAAAGGAGTTGAGACTCTTAAAGGTTTGAGTAGGGAAAATCTCAGGACATATAGCACCTTCATGTGCGTAGAGACCCTATAGGAATCATAGAGGTCGAAGAAACCTTTCAAGGTTTCAGAATGATAAGCTCATGAGGAGCAGTGCCTTTGCGCATAGAGCAACAAAAGAAAGGAGTGTAGAGGTAGAGAAACCTTTGAGGTTTTAGAATCGACAAAGCTCAGGAGGGAAAACACCTTAGAATACAGGCAGGAGCCAAGGATATAGGCTTCACAGCAGGAGCAAAGGTCGAGACCTTTGAAGCATTTGAAGTCTTCCAAGCTCAAGAAGAAGCGCAAGCTCAAGAGGGAGCACAGCTGCCATTAGATCAACTGGAGAGAATGAGGTCAGGATCGTTGAATCTACATCCAGGCAAGCAGGAGAAGAATGCACAAGGAAGGAGAATAGATATGGGCCATCAGATCTATCTCAGATAGGCGATAGCCATCGGATCTGGGAGACAGTGCGTGCAAGTTATTCTTGCATATGAGCTGAGGGGAGGCTCATCAAAGTCCCAAAATGGCAGAGGCATCGGGATTTCAAAATTTGGGGATCAGAGCATGAAGGGGTCATGGAATCACTGCATTGTGATCTTCTGATCCTCGATGTCCCAAAGGAATTTGAACCATCCATCACTCAGAGGATGTATGGCGGTAATCGAGGACCCATCAGGATTTTAGATATTGGGAGACAGAGAGGTAGGAGTTCGCAAGAGAGGAAGTCTTGATTCACGAAATCCTGCTGACATCAGAGTCATCTATCTGCGGAGGACATGTGTCACAAGATCCTCATATTTTGGGGATTTGACATCGAAGAGAGGAATGGAGGAGTCTTTCGACTTCGCAACTTGCGAAGTCCCAAAGTGATCAAGGCCATCCATATATGGAGGACACATGGCAATGATCGAGGAATTACCGGGAGTTCGGTTACCGGGAGTTCGAAGGAACAGGGATCAGTTTCGTTGGGACCGTCCAACAAGAGGATACGTGGCGGCGATCGAGGCATCGAGAAAATCCCTGAAAGGGTTATACCAGGTTTCGACATACCGAGGATCCTGTAGACGAGAGCAGAGTAAAGGGTTGCAATAGAGATCACGAAGTCTTGAAGATTGAAACCCAAAAGCATTGAAGGGACACGATAGGAAGATGGAATTTCAGCATACTGGGGATCGATATTTCAGAAGTACTAGAGACAAGGAATCTGATCTCTTGGGGATGAAAAAACCAAAGTCACAAAACATGACATAGAGAGGAGTGGGGCTGCAGTCACACTTGGTATCGGGATATCAGGATTCAACATTTCAGGGATCCCGTAGACATAAAGTTAGAACACTTCATATCAGAAGTCCCAAATTCGTGAAACACGATGCATCCTTTGGAGCAGAAAGAAGCCAAGGATTTCAGCATTTTAGTGATCGGCTTTTAGGTTGTTCTGAGGAGAAGGATCCGGGGGATGCGCTCATAAAGGAAGCGGTCACATGAACGAGATGTGGGCTAGGGATAATTGTCATTAAATACTATTTTGGCATTTGGAATTTCATCATATCGGGTTTTGGAGGATCAAGGGGGTAGAGACTCTCAACAGTAGGACTCGTGGAGTCCCAAAATATGAAATCCCTTTTTCGACAAACGGTCACGGTCGTGTTGGAGGCCATGGGGAAGTTGAAGGACCTGTGGATCGAATGTTGAGGTTCCAATAGGGATCCAAAAGAGATGCTTTATCTCAGGGAAGATTTGAAATGATCCTGTGAGTGGTTCTTGGCCTGAGGGAAATAGGTCTACGACATCAAGTAGTATCAGATCTTGACTCTATTTGTATATTGTAGGTAGAGGAAGCAAGAGGAGAAAGAGTACTCTGATACACATCAGTTTGGTATCAGAGGAAAGCAAAGTATTGAGACTTTGTGGCGATTGCTTGTAGGTACGCAATAGTCAAGAAGACAATCGAGAGGACTGTAGGGGATGCTGGAATCACTTAGGGTTGTAGAGTGATAGTAGCAGATTTGCCAGGAGGGAAAATTGAAGGAAGGAATATGGCTACTAAAGGCCATGCATGTGGTGGAAACAAAATCCATCAACAATAGAGAAAGGCTAATATGGATAAATAACTCGTCGATATCAAAGAGAGGATGGAGGAACTTGCACTACAAATGCAGCAGGATGAAAGATCACATTGGGTGTATGAATGGTCCATGAGGACGAAGGTAAAATGGCCAGTCAGGGAATTGGTGGCCAAAAGACAGCGGAGGCTGATAAGAGGATGGTCGAGGCATGTTGAAAGCCTCGGGAATGATGAGAAGGAGATGGTTCAGGTATGTGAACCAGAGGCTAGGATAAATATCAGTGATGAGGATGAACTGAGATCACTAGAAGATCTCAGAGATTTCCATGTGTGCAGAGATTGCCAAGAGGGCAGAACAAAAATTTCCAATTTCCAGGTGGGCAATGAGATGAGATCATTGTGGGATCTCATAGAATGTCAAGAGGGTAGCAGGGAAATTTCATGTTGCTAGGAGGTTAATGAGATGGGATCCGAGGATCGCATAGACTGCTAAGAGGGTAGCATAAAGTTTCTAGATTTCCAGGTGGGCAGGGGAACAGAGGTGAGGCTATCTAAAAGTATCATGAACTCAAAGTTGAGTTCGGATCAGCCAGAGGAGCTGACAGAGGAAAAATATCAGAAGGACATTTTGATCATTGGAGGAATAGAAATATTCCTGCTATATATCCGAGTCGAGGACAGCATGTGTGTTGCTGATGCAACAACAACAGAAAAACAGCCAGCAGTGACTGTCAAAGAAATGGAGCAGACACTAATGTTTGCACAAGGAGAAGGAGATGAGCATTCATAAGAATGAATCAAAATTTTCAGACAGGAAGCTAAAAAGGAGATGATTGCAACACTGGAGCTTGTAGTAGAAGAAGAGGAGGAGGAAGCAGATAGCATGGATTTTGTTGATCTGTATCAATAATTGGAAACCCTGGAGAGAAGGATGATAGTGTAGAGAATACACATCCAACAGATGAAGTTGGAAGCAGATGCAGGAGGAGCATACCATCCCAAGGAACAACTGGGAGAGGTTGGACTTGAGCCAACACAAAGAGAGATGGTAGAAACAACACTATCACAGGGAGAAGCTGAGTAGCAACTGAGTAATGAGATTGAAGAATTGGAATCTTCCATAGAATGGCAAGTTAAGGCCACGAGGGATGGAGAAGATGGGATGGGATATCATGATGATCTACCCATTTGCACAGAAGAAATCTAGCCAAGAAGACTTCAAAGATAGAGCCAGCTAGGACAACAACTAGACGAGGAGATAGAGCCGGTCAGGAGGATGATGTTGAAGTCAGCACAAGAGACTGCCAGCAGAGAAACTTTGAGCAAAAGAGGGTCTACCATAGTAGCATAACAACAGTAGCAATAAAAGTAGATAAGTGGAGCAGATGAAAAACTCCAAAGAATTGTTTGGGATCCAAGAGGATTTCGACAACCATGCTGGGAAGCTCATGAGCAGGATATCATGAATTTTTCACAGCAGAGGAGTATGATGCAGGAGCATCGCTCCAAGCCAGTAGCATGCCAGCCAGCCAACTCATCAAGCATGCATTCAATGGAAGGGGAGAGGTGCAACCCTCTCAATTTTGAAATTTGAATTTGTATTAAATGTTGTAAGGTTGGAAAATCCAAAAAGCCATGCATATGCAAAGGCTTTAAATATAGGTTTCCTTAAATAAGTTGTAAGTCTAGGATCTAGATCCAATTCGGACTATACAACCCATTCAATGTAATTCAATGTAATTGAATAGAGTAGGTGAGATGGAGGGAAGAGCTCGAAGAGACCCTCATGTAAAAGATCCTTTGTATGTAGAATGAGTTAGAAGTAGTTGGGTAAGTCAGTAGAGTCGAGATATAGGAGAGCTCTGTGAGAGTTAGAGTGGAGGAGAGAAGGAGCCAAGACTCTGTCAAAGTCTAAGCTCAAGAACACCTTGTAAAGGAAGCATTTCATATTAATATAAGGAGTAGATTTCCTGCATGAGTTTTTGTGTGTTTTCATGTGTTTATGAATGTCTTTCTGTGTTTTCATATGTTGTAGATGTGTGTTAGTATTCATTTGTAGGGATAGATAGATGTTGTTATTTGTGGGTTCTTTGAATTTTAGGTTTCGGGTTCTTTGAGGATTCATTCCAAGAGGGTGTGATAGAACGCTACGGGTTCTGAACGCCAATGCATAGATGCACTCCTAAATTCTACAGAATTTGGATGAAGACATGCCAGGAGGGTGCACCAGCTGAGGTCATTGAATCAAAAGGAAACCTCAAGGTTGTTGAACACCTTGGAGGTGAGACTGTGCAGAGGAGGACACAGTAGAAGACAAAATCATGGAGGGGGTCTCTAGAGCTCTACCAGGAGGGCATTGAGCAGGTGCAGATAGTGCATAGGAAAACTCTTGTTTGAGTTCAAAGGAGAAGACAGAATCACTGAGGATTCTGGAAACTTTGCCAGGAGGGATTTGAGCAGGTGCCAGAGTGCACAGAGAACTCTTAGAGTTTTGAGGAATAAGAAGTGTCACAGGAGGAATTTCACAGGGTTGTTGAATACCCTACAATCTGAACAAATAAGTGCTTGAGAATAAGTTGCCAAGAGGGAACTTATATTCCCCTTGAAGGGAGAGAAAAAGGGTTGAGACCCTTAAAGGTTTGAGTGGGGAGAAGCTCAGGACAAATAGCACCTTTGTGTTCATAGAGAACTATAGGAATCACAGAGGTCGAAGAAACCTTTCAAGGTTTCAGAACGAGAAGCTCAGGAGGAACAATGCTTTTGCACACAGAGCAATAGAAGAAAGGGGTGCAGAGGTCGAGAAACATTTGAGGTTTCAAAATTGACAAAGATTAGGAGGGACAACACCTTAGAATACAGCTGAGAGACGAGGGTATAGGCTTTACAGTAGGAGCAAAGGCTGAGACCTTTGAAGCATTTGAAGTCTTCCAAGTTCAGGAAGAAGTGAAATCTCAGGAGGGAGCACAACTGCAATTAGATCAACTAGAGAGAACGAGGTCAAGACCATTGAATCTACGTCTAGGTAAGCAAGAGAAGAGCACACAAGAAAGGAGAATAGATCTGGGCCATCAGATATAGCCCCAATAGTCGATAGCCATCATATCTGGGAGAAGGAGCGCGCGATTTAATCTCACATATGAGCTGAGCGGAGGCTCATCAAAGTCCCGAAATGGCATAGGCATCGGGATTTCAAAGTTCGGGGATCGGAGAATCAAGGGGTCATGGAATTGATTCACTGCAATCTCTCGATTCCCGAAGTCCTGAAGGAATTTGAACCATCCATCACTCAGAGGATACGTGGCAGTAATCCGAGGACCCATCGGGGTTTCGGATATCGGGAGACAGAGAGGTAGGCATTCAAGAGAGAGGAAGCCTCGACTCACAAAATCCTGAAGACATCAGAGTCATCTATCTATGGAGGACACGTGTCACAAGATCATCGTATTTTGGGGATTTGGCATCGAAGAGAAGAATGGAGGAGTCTTTCGACTTCGCAACTTGGGAAGTCCCGAAGCGATCACGGTCGTCCATCTATGGAGGACACATGGAAGTGATTGGGGAATTACCGGGAGTTTGGTTACAGGGAGTTCGAAGGACCAGGGATCAGTGTCATTGGGGTTGCAAGTCCTGAAATATTGAGAGTATTGGGACCATCCAACCGGAGGACATGTGGTGGAAATCAAGGCATCGGGAAAATCCTCGAAAGGGTTATACCAGGTTTCGGCATACCGAGGATCCCGTAGATGAGATCAGAGCAAATGGATGCAATGGAGATTGTGAAGTCTCGAAGGTCAAAACCCCAAAGCATTGAAGGGACATGATAAGAAGCCGAAATTTTGGCATATCGAGGATCGAGATTTCAGAAGTCCTAGAGACAAGGAATCTGAGCTCTTGGGGATGAAATCCCCGAAGTTGCGAAATGCGACATAGAGAGGAGTGGGGTTGCGGTCACACCTGGTATTGTGATATCAGGATTCGGCATTTCAGGTATCCCGCAGACATAAAGTCAGAATACTTCACATTGGAAGTCCCAAATTCACGAAACATGACGCATCCTTTGGAGGAGAAAGTAGCCAAGGATTTTGGCATTTCACTGATCGTCTTTTCGGTTGTTCTGAGGCGGAGGATCTGGGAGCTGCAGTCATGAAGGAAGTGGTCACATGGACGAGATGTGGGCCAGGTATAATTGTCATTAAATCCTATTTCGGCATTCGGCATGTTGGTATATCAGGTTTCGGAGGATTGAGCGGGCAGAGACTCTCGATAGCAGGACTCACGGAGTCCCGAAATCGGAAATCCCTTTTTTGGCAAAAGGTCGCGGTCGTGTTGGAGGCTGTGGGGAAGTTAAAGGACCTGTGGATCGAATGTTGAGGTTCCGATAGGGAACTAAAAGAGCCTCTTTGGCTCAGGGAAGATTTGAAATGATCCTATGAGAGGATCTCGGTCCGAGGGCAGCAGGTCTGTGACGTCAATATAGTTGTAAATAGTTGCATAAGTTGAATTGTTGCATAAAGTTGCACATAGTTGCATATAGTTGCATAAGTTTCATATAGTGTCATAAGTTTCAGAGTTGCATAAAGTTGCATATAGTTGCATATTGTCACTAAAAAACATGATAACTTGCATTTTTTCATATAGTTGCATAGTTGCAGTTAGTTTCATATAGTTTCATATTTGCATATAGTTGCATATAGTTGCATAAGTTGCATTTTTTCATAAAGTTGCATATATTTTCATATAGTTTCATAGTTGCATATAGTTGGATAAGTTTCATATTTGCATATAGTTGCATATAGTTGCATAGTTGCATAAGTTTCATATGGTTGCATATTTGCATATAGATGCATACAAAATTGTTGCAATATAGTTGCATAAGTTGCATTGTTGCATAAAGTTTCATATAGTTGCATATAGTTGCATAGTTGCATATAGTTGGATAAGTTGCATATTTGCATATAGTTGCATATAGTTGCATAAGTTGCATATAGTTGAATATAGTTGCAATATAGTTGCATAAAGTTGCATATAGTTGCATATAGTTGCATAAGTTGCATAAGTTGCATTTTTGCATAAAGTTGCATATAGTTGCATATTTGCATATAGTTGCATACAAAATTGTTAGTATTTTTTTATCAACATATATCCCTGGATGCTCAGTGGAGAACTGGATTTGAGACCCATCAAAGAGTTCAAGTGGGGATCGATAGTTTGGAAATCCGAGATCCTAGAATTTCACATATTTGGAAAGTGCCTTTAGTGGCTGGTGGTGAATGGAGGAAAGGTTCAAGTTGGCAACAATGTTGGGGTTGGTTGTGATATATATTACAAGATGATTGAGTTGTTGTTTAATCCATTGTATGCATAGGGTCTAATGGTTTTGATGAAGTTGTACAAACTATAAAGGAAAGGGTTTTGGTATTCTATATGGAAGATTGTGAAGGCATTGAACTTGAGAGGAGACAATGGGATGGAATAAAAAAACTATAGAAGTAAGTTAACTAGAACCTAAGTGTACATAAGGGAGATTAAGGACACATGGCTATGGGGAGCCAACAAATGTGAAGGCACATACATAGTTCAATTGGGTTATAAGGTTTCCTTCCTTCCATTGTAGGTGAACCACACTAAGTGGTCCATGTAGAATATAGTGTAGAAGGTTAAAGCTCCTCATAAAACACATTTTTGTGGTTCCTCCTTGCCAATACAATATTAACATGGGATAAAATAGAAAACAATAGTTGACAAGGTCTATGCATATATCCTTTCTACAAGGAGAATGAAGAAACTATTTTCCACCTCTTCATAGCTTGACACTTCTCACAGGAATTTGGGCAACAACCAAACGATTCACAAATGGATAAGGGAGTTGGAGTGGCTTGTCAGTAGAGATGTTAACTCATTATTGGAGGATAAAGATGTAAGGAAAAAACACCATTCATTTCCTCCTTTTGTGCTATGGGCCATGTGGGTGGCATGAAATGGCTATAGTTTTAAATACATAGTCTACACTCTTCAATTGTTTTACAAGATTGAGAGTGCATACAATTCATTCTTTTTAGCCCCAAGAAAAAGAAAGATAGGGTTGTTCTTCCTCTAAATTTGGATGAATATGTTTCATGGGGTTTCCTGAATGGGGCCTCTCAAGGTATTCTAGGGCCTATGGAGTAAGACCTATTTACATAACAAAATACCATTGGTGGTCCTTTGAGTAGGGCATGACATTGATCATAAAAATGACCAACTAGTACATTCACAAAGTATTGCTACATAAAATATTTTCCACTACTCTATTTATCCAAGAACAACCTTAACCATATTTGAGATAACCTAAACCCAAACTACCTCCTTGGTAAATCAGGTTACTCACCACCTAGGAAGTTCATCACTTAATAAAAGGTGCTTGAATCTGACATCATATAAGTTACTTTGTTGTGCTTCCAACACTTAGTAATGATGATATAACTGCAATACATGTGGTAGTTAATGATGGGAGGTTACTTGGTTACTCTAATATAATGTTTTGATTGACAATGCATCACAAAAGGATTTATGAGTATCTGACATTGTATATGAATGATTTAGTGATTTCAAAGGTACAATATTCCCAAATTTGGGTTTGCACATTATTTATGTTTATCATTAAAATGAAGTCATGTTCAATACCAAATGTGGCAACATCATTGCACTTGCATTTCTACTCACTTTGAAATTTGATTATATGCTACATAGTGGTTTTGAGTGTCCTTAGTTCCTTAAAAGGAAATTGCAATTCAATTCTTCAATCATAGTTTAGAATGTTATCTTGGCTTGCAACATTGGTTTTCATGTGTTAAAAGCATCCCAAAGGCCCGCACTTGATTTTTAGAGTTGGGGTTGGTTGAAGGCATGGATTTGTTACAATTTTGTTTCCATGGTTGTATTGGAATGATTTCCATGTTATTTCATGGTTATAGTTGCCTGGAGGAATAAGTGTTGTAGTGCATTGTTTATTTCTATTTGAAGCCTAAACTATATGATATGCTACCCCAACCTAGCACTGCAAACTAAGTGTTTGACCTCAACAACGATGATGGCAAACATATATTGCATGGACTATGGTTTATCACTTTGGACTTTGGATGATAGAGTGATTTGGTAGGTATTAGGATTGCAAAATTTTGTATGGTTGTTGATTTCCTTGATATTGATTGGTAGTATGAGGATTGATCACCATTATAATGAACTACTTGGATGATAAGGGTTGTGGTTGAGAATCAATAGTTTGTTCTCACTCTCTTCATTTACCCTTCTTGGCTTGGTAGTCCATGATTTGTGTTGTCAAAGTTTATTAAAGTACTATGCGGTGACATGTTGAGCCCTTGCTTCTCAACTTCATAAGTAAATTTGGTTTTAGACTACTCCAAATATAGATTATGTTGTCTATATTTTCATATAGTTTCATACGAAATTGTCATATAGTTGCATATAGTTGGATATAGGGACAATGATTTGTTGTACAACCAAACAAGGGATTGGCTTCCATGTCGAGAGATCAAGTAACTTCAAACTGGCCTATCCTGGAATGACTTCAAATCCTAATCCTGGATGCTCTCTTCCTCAATTTAGACTTGCAATCACCCTGCACCTATTGGAATATTATCAAAACAAGATCCATATAACTTTCACGAAATATAAGCCTAATTTTGGCTACAAGTGGCTTTGTGCTAAGCCTTTCCTTGAGGGATGTCTGAAGAATATTTCACAAGTCAAGTCAAAGAAAAAAACCTGGCTCTTTCAGCAGTGAACCCTTTGGAAGCTAGCACTAGAACCAAATAAATATTTTCTCATTTGGTCTTTAGTGTTGGGGGATCCGCCTGTAGATAAAAGCCTAATGTACCTAGGAGTCCAAAACTAGTGTTGTCTCCATTACAAGAAAGTTGAAACCTTGAAACACTTGTTAAAAGTTTATCACTTAACCAAGTTTTCTTGGGCCTAAGTAGACTCAATGTGTTGTCAATATCTCTTATGCTCCATTACATGGAAGAGAACCCTATTAGGATATTGTCTTCCTTGGGATATAGAGTTCCATTTTCCTGGAAAAAATTTCAAGTTGAAGTGCTTTATTCTATGAAGGAAACTTAATGAAGTCGTATTTAATAAGATAGAGCCTTAATGAACTTTCTCGTGGTGTGAGTTATTTCAATGGAGGGAGATTTTTTGTTGTGGGAATATGTTAAATATTGAGGA
>JZKD02S1647159.1:755690-769215 GCA_000966675.3 Picea glauca | reverse complement strand
GCTTTTAAGTCTGAATATAGTTTAGCCTAAATAATCACTTATGGCCAAAATTATCAGGCCTTGCTATTGCACAAAATTCACTTGAGCACATAATAACTTAACAGAATACTAAAAGGCTAAAGCGACTCTTCAAAGAAAAAGTAATACAATTCAGATGACAGAAGCCATTTTACCTGTCAGATGGGAAATATAATAATCATCTATCTAAACAGAATCCAAGGCAAATCTGAAGAGTGAAAAAAATGTCATACAAAACCAATGTTGAAAAACTTGGCCCGGTGAATGACTCAGTGAGGCTAGAGTATGAGAGTTTGACTTAGACTTGGCAAAATCTCAGAAATTAAACATGGGAAAAAAAACAGAGATGACTGCTCTTTTATTATTTTATTTATATATGAGTTTTTCCCTCAGGCTTGCAATTCAACTCGCTGAGCAGGGAAAAACTCAGCAAGTAGTCAGGTTCAGAGTCCAGACTTAGATCTGCAAGTACTCACGAGATTAACTCGCAGCCATATCGTAATGGGTCAGTATTGAGGCTAGGCCAAGTTTGACTTGTGAGTAAGAATCAAACGCAACGAGTTTTTCAACAATGTAGAAGACACAACTATAAATCAGGGGATTTAAACTATAAATCAGGGGAGTTAATGCACAAATACTTATATTGACTCAGACCCATTAGTCTAGACTCTAAACTATGTCACTCCTTCAAAATCTCTCAATTGAATATTCCGACATATTCCCAAAAGAGGTAGACATTTGAAAGAGGGAACAAGATAAAAATCAAGAACAAGGTGCTTCAGTAAAGTGATAACCAAATCTTGAGTGAGCAACCAACAGGTGAAAAACAACTTCCTTGCAAAAAACAATACATTGATATGAAATTTGAAAGGGACCTCCTCCTTTCTTAAGTTTGATCTTAAAACAAAACAAACTAAAGAAAAAATGAAGTGAAAGATTGCATTACAGTTGAAAAAGATTTTTCTTGAAATAACAAATAATGCACATATCCCTCTGAAAGTGATGGAGCCATAATGACTTGACATATTACCAAAAACAAGTTTCCAGAGGTGAAAATAAATAATCAATCAGCCCTGGCAAAGCAATTCATAATTGTCTTCATACCTTGTTAGAGTTTGGAACAAGTTCTTGTAAAGATTTCATTCTTTCTGCAATCCTCTCCCTGCGAAGCTGCCAGCAGATATGTGATATTCAATGCCAAAAAAATTAAAAAATTATAACAGACATTAAAAATAGCAATCATTTATCAGAGCTTCCCAAAAGGTTGCAACCTTCATGACAACAACTGTCAGAGGGACAACATGGTTGAGTTAGTGAAAACAACCATTTTAAAAATAAGCCCATGTACATACACATTAAGTGGCTTCTGTTACAATGCTTCAAATAGGAACATATTCTGACCCGCTCAGCAATACTGTGTGGATCGGTAGCTTGACCTCGACGTGCCCTGACACGTGGCCTTGCAGCTCCATTTGCAGCATTGCCACCACCAGCCCCAGACTGTAGTTGAGAAACAGCTGAATGGTTTCCATATTGCTGTAGAGAAGTTCCTTCACCTGATTGTATAGTTTGTGTGCTAAGATTCTGTTGAAAGACATTCCCAGAAAAGAGTGTATTATCAAAACATCCAAAGCAATATAAGTCTCCATTTGCAACTTTCGAAAAGCATGTAGTAGATACACATACCTGTTGATGGGATTGTGACCCTGGAGTTCTAGGTAGCACTGTCTGACCTCCTTGTGGTCCGGTATAAGGAGTCAAAAGGGTCCCTTGAAGATCATCATGCTCCTGCAGGCATTTACCCCCAATAGTTAATTTGACAAATTATTACAAAATTCACCTCATACATAGTTTCAACAGTCCACATTGTTTATGTTATAGTATACCCCTAGTTCCTCACTTCAAGAAGAGGAATAAGTAACAGAAAATGGCAGTTTTAACACTGGATAGAGAATACTCACAGTATCTCCAGATCTATTTTCTCTGGCTAGCATTTTGTCTTCAGAGTGAGACCTTTTGCCCAAAAGGTGCCCGTCACCTTGAACAGTTTCTTCTTTCAAGGTAAAGCCTTCTATTTTTCCTTGCCCAACTGCTGCAGGAAGAGCTGAAGTAACTGTGTAGGATTCACTCCAAACTGGAGCTGGTGGATGAGAATCAGCTAGAGCTTGCTGAAAGCCAGATGCTTCACTGCTGCTGCTTCCAGCTGAAGCTAATTCAGCCAGTGAAACAGCTGTTCTCGATGGCCCTCCAACTGCAGTCAGAAATTGGGATGTGCTGCCCTGTCGTGTCACTGGAACAGATGTGTTTAATTGCAAAGAAGTAGGACCACCTGCAACAGTGTTGCTCTCAACTAGTCTATGCAGCGTGTCACTAGGAATTGTTGGATGTTTTAAGGTCTCTTGAAATGGTCCCATTGAGTCACCAGACATGCCATTGGCTTGTCCTCCGCTCATATCCATCCATGATGATGATGATGATAAGATTTGATCAAGAAAGTCGTCCATGACAAATTTCAAGGAGTCAACTTGCCAGGAGGATGCCACACAGACAGTGATATTAAAATACTCTCTCAGTTCCAACTACAAAACAATACCATCTTACTTCCATGATGACATTGGTAATGCCATATTGCTAATACTGACATGACATGATAGAGTAATCAAAAAATGTCCAGTAACAAGAAATCAGTAATATCAATCTTTACTGGTTATTTATAACCAGTGAAAAACAGAAAATGAAAAAGTTCCTGTGTGCTAGTCAAATCATGTATCCTATCAACAGTATTTGATCATTTTGATGTCCCGGTACTAGCCAAAGCACTTCATCTTGCTCTTTTCTGATCGAAATTTTCTCTTGCTGCCTGTGAATAAAAATTCCTTGGCAAAGTTGTCAGTAACTTGATTGAGAAAGAAATAATGAACATAGCTAAAATCTGATAAAATATCAATATGCTTTCGCTTGTCAATTGAGAACAGTCTTAAATCATCATCTGAGAAGAAGCATGCACGATAGAGATATAATTTGCAACTTCAGAGTGCAGACATCTGACTAAAGATGGTGGCCACTGAAACCAGATTCTGTGAAAGGCATCAGCCTAGGATTATATTAAGTATCGCAAAGGATTCATTGTAATATCTACTTGAAGCTGCAATGATGTCAGTTTTATGGAAGTCAAAAGATTTTTATTTCTAACTTGTATGTTTTTAGTGTTGCAACGCAGTTAAAACTTACAATTGAACCACAGTGACTGCTGAAAGTGAATGCATGGTAATTATTAAATAGTCAATACTAATCATTTCAAAGTTCAAATCTAGTACCGGACATAGTTACCTTAGTCTTCTATAAATTTCAATGAGTGGTCCTTATCACTGTCAGACTGAAGATCCTCTCCTCCTTATAAGTTACATTTCCACCTGTCCTTCATCATCCCTATTGTTAGTGGAGGACCATCTCTTTACATGTTTTCTTAGCTGCCAATATGCTCTTAGAGACACACTTTTCTAGTCCTTGCTAGCTTCAATTTTGAAAATTTGTTATNATCACTTATGGCCAAAATTATCAGGCCTTGCTATTGCACAAAATTCACTTGAGCACATAATAACTTAACAGAATACTAAAAGCGACTCTTCAAAGAAAAAGTAATACAATTCAGATGACAGAAGCCATTTTACCTGTCAGATGGGAAATATAATAATCATCTATCTAAACAGAATTCAAGGCAAATCTGAAGAGTGAAAAAAACGTCATACAAAACCAATGTTGAAAAACTCGGCCCGGTGAATAACTCAGTGAGGCTAGAGTATGAGAGTTTGACTTAGACGTGGCAAAATCTCAGAAATTAAACATGGGAAAAAAAACAAAGATGACTGCTCTTTTATTATTTTATTTATATATGAGTTTTTACCTCAGGCTTGCAATTCAACTCGCTGAGCAGGGAAAAACTCAGCAAGTAGTCAGGTTCAGAGTCCAGACTTAGATCTGCAAGTACACACGAGATTAACTCACAGCCATATCGTAATGGGTCAGTATTGAGGCTAGGCCAAGTTTGACTTGTGAGTAAGAATCAAACGCAACGAGTTTTTCACCAATGTAGAAGACACAACTATAAATCAGGGGATTTAAACTATAAATCAGGGGAGTTAATGCACAAATACTTATATTGACTCAGACCCATTATAGTCTAGACTCTAAACTATGTCACTCCTTCAAAATCTCTCAATTGAATATTCCGACATATTCCCAAAAGAGGTAGACATTTGAAAGAGGGAACAAGATAAGAATCAAGAACAAGGTGCTTCAGTAAAGTGATAACCAAATCTTGAGTGAGCAACCAACAGGTGAAAAACAACTTCCTTGCGAAAAACAATACATTGATATGAAATTTGAAAGGGACCTCCTCCTTTCTTAAGTTTGATCTTAAAACAAAACAAACTAAAGAAAAAATGAAGTGAAAGATTGCATTACAGTTGAAAAAGATTTTTCTTGAAATAACAAATAATGCACATATCCCTCTGAAAGTGATGGAGCCATAATGACTTGACATATTACCAAAAACAAGTTTCCAGAGGTGAAAATAAATAATCAATCAGCCCTGGCAAAGCAATTCATAATTGTCTTCATACCTTGTTAGAGTTTGGAACAAGTTCTTGTAAAGATTTCATTCTTTCTGCAATCCTCTCCCTGCGAAGCTGCCAGCAGATATGTGATATTCAATGCCAAAAAAATTAAAAAATTATAACAGACATTAAAAATAGCAATCATTTATCAGAGCTTCCCAAAAGGTTGCAACCTTCATGACAACAACTGTCAGAGGGACAACATGGTTGAGTTAGTGAAAACAACCATTTTAAAAATAAGCCCATGTACATACACATTAAGTGGCTTCTGTTACAATGCTTCAAATAGGAACATATTCTGACCCGCTCAGCAATACTGTGTGGATCGGTAGCTTGACCTCGACGTGCCCTGACACGTGGCCTTGCAGCTCCATTTGCAGCATTGCCACCACCAGCCCCAGACTGTAGTTGAGAAACAGCTGAATGGTTTCCATATTGCTGTAGAGAAGTTCCTTCACCTGATTGTATAGTTTGTGTGCTAAGATTCTGTTGAAAGACATTCCCAGAAAAGAGTGTATTATCAAAACATCCAAAGCAATATAAGTCTCCATTTGCAACTTTCGAAAAGCATGTAGTAGATACACATACCTGTTGATGGGATTGTGACCCTGGAGTTCTAGGTAGCACTGTCTGACCTCCTTGTGGTCCGGTATAAGGAGTCAAAAGGGTCCCTTGAAGATCATCATGCTCCTGCAGGCATTTACCCCCAATAGTTAATTTGACAAATTATTACAAAATTCACCTCATACATAGTTTCAACAGTCCACATTGTTTATGTTATAGTATACCCCTAGTTCCTCACTTCAAGAAGAGGAATAAGTAACAGAAAATGGCAGTTTTAACACTGGATAGAGAATACTCACAGTATCTCCAGATCTATTTTCTCTGGCTAGCATTTTGTCTTCAGAGTGAGACCTTTTGCCCAAAAGGTGCCCGTCACCTTGAACAGTTTCTTCTTTCAAGGTAAAGCCTTCTATTTTTCCTTGCCCAACTGCTGCAGGAAGAGCTGAAGTAACTGTGTAGGATTCACTCCAAACTGGAGCTGGTGGATGAGAATCAGCTAGAGCTTGCTGAAAGCCAGATGCTTCACTGCTGCTGCTTCCAGCTGAAGCTAATTCAGCCAGTGAAACAGCTGTTCTCGATGGCCCTCCAACTGCAGTCAGAAATTGGGATGTGCTGCCCTGTCGTGTCACTGGAACAGATGTGTTTAATTGCAAAGAAGTAGGACCACCTGCAACAGTGTTGCTCTCAACTAGTCTATGCAGCGTGTCACTAGGAATTGTTGGATGTTTTAAGGTCTCTTGAAATGGTCCCATTGAGTCACCAGACATGCCATTGGCTTGTCCTCCGCTCATATCCATCCATGATGATGATGATGATAAGATTTGATCAAGAAAGTCGTCCATGACAAATTTCAAGGAGTCAACTTGCCAGGAGGATGCCACACAGACAGTGATATTAAAATACTCTCTCAGTTCCAACTACAAAACAATACCATCTTACTTCCATGATGACATTGGTAATGCCATATTGCTAATACTGACATGACATGATAGAGTAATCAAAAAATGTCCAGTAACAAGAAATCAGTAATATCAATCTTTACTGGTTATTTATAACCAGTGAAAAACAGAAAATGAAAAAGTTCCTGTGTGCTAGTCAAATCATGTATCCTATCAACAGTATTTGATCATTTTGATGTCCCGGTACTAGCCAAAGCACTTCATCTTGCTCTTTTCTGATCGAAATTTTCTCTTGCTGCCTGTGAATAAAAATTCCTTGGCAAAGTTGTCAGTAACTTGATTGAGAAAGAAATAATGAACATAGCTAAAATCTGATAAAATATCAATATGCTTTCGCTTGTCAATTGAGAACAGTCTTAAATCATCATCTGAGAAGAAGCATGCACGATAGAGATATAATTTGCAACTTCAGAGTGCAGACATCTGACTAAAGATGGTGGCCACTGAAACCAGATTCTGTGAAAGGCATCAGCCTAGGATTATATTAAGTATCGCAAAGGATTCATTGTAATATCTACTTGAAGCTGCAATGATGTCAGTTTTATGGAAGTCAAAAGATTTTTATTTCTAACTTGTATGTTTTTAGTGTTGCAACGCAGTTAAAACTTACAATTGAACCACAGTGACTGCTGAAAGTGAATGCATGGTAATTATTAAATAGTCAATACTAATCATTTCAAAGTTCAAATCTAGTACCGGACATAGTTACCTTAGTCTTCTATAAATTTCAATGAGTGGTCCTTATCACTGTCAGACTGAAGATCCTCTCCTCCTTATAAGTTACATTTCCACCTGTCCTTCATCATCCCTATTGTTAGTGGAGGACCATCTCTTTACATGTTTTCTTAGCTGCCAATATGCTCTTAGAGACACACTTTTCTAGTCCTTGCTAGCTTCAATTTTGAAAATTTGTTATGCCCAGCTGTTCCAACTGCATGCAACACAGACTTTTAAAATTTAACTTAGTCCATTTCCAGTTTGAACTTAACTCTGTCTAATTTCAGCAATTTTTTCCAGATCCCTACACGCTGCTTCTCAAATTCCACCTATCCTCTCGGCCCCCTCCAAAAAAACCAGAAATGCAAATTTTCTTATCTCACTCAAGTGGCACCTAATCAATTCCCAGCAGATAATTATTGTGCAATGTTGTTATGGTCTATGAAGATAATGCAGTAAATACGAGACCTTGGACACTTATCATTCACTAGAACCAGATTGGCGGTGTTAAATATCCAGAAGAACCTATAAAGTTCATCTAAGTGATCTTGAAGCCAATTTTCAAGTTAGGTAGTTGTCCTCTGGAATGCATTATTTGTACAATATAAGCTAACAACTTGAAATTAGGCACGATTGTAATATAATGTAATGTATCTGTTGACATAAAAGTTTAAACTCGACATCTTATAATGGATTACTTTTGAGTAGAGCAATCAGATAGAGTTCTCAGGAGATAACATAACATTGCTCATGGATCCCATCAAATGCAAAGAGTTTTCAGAATGATACATGTAGCCTAACAGACAAATTACACTATGTACATTTGGATTTTGACAGATTCCTTTGATCAATATCAAATAAGATCTCCTCCTTTCAAGGCATGCCTTATTGTCTAAAGTATTGATTCTTCCAGAAACATTTGAAAGGCCCTATTAGGGCGTTTGGGGTGAATAATTAGTTATAGTAGCAATTTGGGTGAATGTTTTGAGAAACAAGGCCTTGAAAGTCCCTAAAGCAGGCAGTCAGCTGGTCCGGGGAAGAAAATAAAGACAGTCAGTAAACATAAAGAGTTTTCTATATGATATAGTCCTAGACATATAGAATACAAAATTTTAGCCTGGTGGGCTAGCTCTAGTGGTTGAGTGCTTTGAGCTCCATCCAGGATGTTTTGGGGTTGATCCCCCAGGCTAGCTGGGGCTAGCTCTAGTGGTTGAGTGCTTTGAGCTCCATTCAGGAAGTTTTGGAGTTGATTCCCCAGGCTAGCTGGCTCTGTTGCATGCCTCTCTCGATGTCCCTACTGGGTGAGAAACTGTAATCAGCACTGACGGGTTTACAAGAAACTGTAATCAGCACTGACGGGTTTACAAGAAACTGTAATCAGCACTGACGGGTTTACAATGGCTACCATCCACAAAATGCAGGGAAGTGCCCAGGGGTTTTCCTTTTCCTTGGAAAAAAAATATAATACTAAATTTTATGCTTTTGTTTTGAAATGAAATTACTGCATAACATATTATTGTCACGTAAATCAATGTTCTTACATGTACGGATGTGATGAAACAGGCAAGATGTTCAAATTGTCAGATGGTGATCCTAAGCCCCATTATTACGCTATTATTCTGAGGGCTGTATGTGGTACTAGGATGGAAGCTGTAGACTAGTGTTGAAATTTGATGTCCTGCCCTGCATTTCAAGAAAAATCCATATGATAGGCTAAAGACTTACAATGCACTTCATTTGACAAACTACAAGTCGTCATATGGTAGATTTTTTCTTGACATGTACAGTATTTTTAGATATATTTTATTTATGATATGTATGAATAAATTTCGACCGTAAAGATATGCATCTTTGACAGTCAAGTTTTTTGAACTGCACTGCGCACGCTTCAGGAAACAGAAAGAAAAAAAGAGCACCGGTTTTTTCATGGCAAATATAACAAAAACCGTGCATACAACTGTCAATTTTCAACTATGGCTGTAGTAATCAGGAGATGCTGATAAAAAGCACTGTGTAATTAATTAATAGACATTAAATTCATATGAAAACAATGCTTTACATAGAAGTCAGGAAGCTAGATGCATTTTTCTTGTTTTCTTGCCCCTTATTTAAAGTGGCAAAAAGTAAATCAATGCCTCCTCAAATTAAGTGTAAATACGAGAAGCTTATAAATTATTCCGAAAAGAACGCAAAGTACAGAAAAATATTCGAAGATACAAAAGGATGGATAGCTGAATTTGCTTAAATTTAACAGAAATCGCTCTAGTTATGCTCGACTTTGTTTTTTTTTTAAATCTCAAGGCTTTCGCTAATGCATTGAAAAGATAAACCCTCGCATAAAATCTGAACCTGCGATTTCAGACAGTAAATGCGGCATGGAAGACCAAAAAATACTGCGGAAATTTCACCCACCTGGAAATGGAAAAACGCAAACGGGAGGCGGAGGAGCCCGACCTTGGTCGACATGAACGAATTCAAACGTTAGGGTTTGAAAAATCCCGTGCGAGTTCGAAACCCATTGCCCTGGGAATCCAAGAATGAGAACAGAGACAGACGACGGATCAAGAGCAAATGCAGAGAGAAAGCATAACGTTGACTGTACAAATCGGCATATTTTATGGCCATGCTTCTCATCCATAATCCATCAAGCCCCAGATTCCTTTGGAAATTAAAGGGTACGCACTTTCTTCCGGGTGGACGGCTGAGGAAGCGACATGTGGCACTTCTCGTTGAAATTGTCCCACGTGGCAGGAGATTTATGGTGTGGAGTTCGGTCCGTGATGGGGCAGGACATGACGTGGCATGTGGAATGCTGGGAGATGTGTATTGAGTGAGATATTCCGTCGTACCGATCATATCATCATGGGAACATGTGTAGCATTAATGGCGGCAATCATTAGTCATACACGGCGGCCCCTTTAGGTTGAGATTTTGATGGGCCGTGTTTAACACGGTCTACCGTCAAGAGCACGGTCACATGGAGATAGTATCGAAGTCTAGGGAGCTTTAGTGGGTGTATTAGAGTGAGGGAGGTTTTAATCCAAGAGCTTCAACATAGGTACTAGACTAAGAGAGGATTCAACTTGAAAGCTTCCACCAACAATGTTTGTATCAAAGTAAGGGAGGATAGTGCATTCAACTCGAGAGCTTCAACCAATAATGTTAGTACCGAAGTGAGGGAGGATTTCAATATGGAGATTTAACCTATGATGTTAGTATCAGAGTGAGTGAGGATAGTACCAAAGCCCTGAGAGCTTTAACCAAAAATGTTAGTGTTAAAGTGAGGGATACATGGTATGTGAAGGAACATCAAAGGAACGAATGAAATATTACTAGCATAAATCCATCTTAACTCCAAATCTATTGAGCACCAAGAGGGATAAAAAAAGTGTTGAGATGTAAATCTCTCAATGCTTAAAAGGCCCTAATTTAAGTTGTGCCTATGTTGTATGTGTGTGTGGTATCATGTTGCTCATTGTTGACACCATTGATAATAAAAAAATAGCAAGGAATGGTGCCAAATAGATTTGAATAAATTTCTTCATCTTCCAATAGTAGATCTAATTTTGTTTGTGTGTGTGTGTGAGTGAATTATTTATCCCACGATCATTTTTATATATTTTAAGTTTTGTATAACATGTTATATGGGTTGATAAAAAATGAAGAATGGTACCAAATAGAATTGCTTCAATTTCCCCATCTTCCAACATGTTTTCTTCTTTCATGTTTATAGTGTTACACACAAAGATTTGTGGATGATTATTATTTAGCCCATATTATTATTACAATATTTTTAGTTTTATATAACATATTATAGTGGCCCCACATATGTTGATGTTAGTGTTATGGATAATTGGGATGGATGTTACACTGATACAGACATTACAATCTCTTCATTATTGGGTTATAGAATGCGACTCGCTTCTATTGATATAATTACTTTGGTTGGAGAAGAGAAGGAAGGAAGTATTACTAATGTGGAACAAAGTTCCATGATAAGTATATAACACTTTAGTTATAGTTTGTAATAGCAAAAATCACATGGATAACCACCACAAGTCAAAGGCTAGTTCCATAGATCATGACATCAAAATTCTCTACAATGTTAGTTCTAGTGTGAGGGAGGACATTGTCCAATCAACCTAGGAACTTGCACCTTAAAGCTAGCTTTTGAATTGGAAAAACTTTTATTGCAGATATTGACTTATAAACAACCTTTGTCTCCCTATATAGGAAAAAGGATGAAAAATTAATATAAACAAAATCCCAATACATTAGAAAAGGTGGAAATTTAATGTGGAATAAAAACCTAAAAATTAAATATGAAAACATCCAATTATTATTGATTTCACATAGTCAAAAATCACCAACCAAAGAGGGTCCACAAAGGTATAATATTGTTACAAGTGAAAAAAGACTCACAAAAAATGAAGTTGACACAAGTTAAAAGGAACCTACCAAATATCACAATGAAATGAAAGTAATGATATAAACACTCACATGCCAAAATCAATTGAAACGCTAAGAAAAATATAAGAACTTGCATTGACCTCTATTTAAGAGTTGAATTATTCAAATTGCCTTCATTTGAGCACTTTGAGAGAAACATTTACATTAATAAATTCTCACAAAATCATAATAATAATTTGCATATGAAAATGAGAATGTATACAATTTTTAAAAGAATAAACAAAAATATTTTAGAGAAAATGAGTTTTTTCAATGAAAACTTATATTTACAAAAGAAGAAGAGGAGTATTAATGTGGAATATTATCCTAATATGGGATATGCTAATCTAGTAAGATAGCTTGTGACATCACATAGGGACTTCAAGGAATTGATATTGAAAACACATGTGATGTTACTATTGGAGGGATGATGTTATCACATCAACATGAGGACTTGCACCGTAAAACCTACTACTAGGTTTTCATGTTATTAAATATCAACATGAACCATAGAGAAAACCATGAAATGTTTCTAGATTTAATAGCATAAAAATTGACATTTAATGAAAGAAATAATACATAAGATTCAATGTACCTACGTTAACCTCAAGCCCCGTAATGACATCGTGAATTTTTTCCAAACATCAAAAATATGCTCACAAATATGCTCACGAAGTTAAGTTATCCAATGTAAAAGGTGGTAAAGTAAATTTCATAGCCACATTTGATGGCAAAAATGCTCATTTTTACCATCAAATTTCAATATTGGTGAGCACCTTATTGAAGACTTCAGCTTAGTCTTTTGCTTAAGCAAGAGGTTTTAAGTTTCATGTCCATACACCTATCAAAAAATTATGCAAACTATTGGATTGATGACCAAATCATTTATAGTGTGCACCTTACCAAAAACCTTGATTTAGCCTCTTAGTTAAGTATCCATATCTATGTAAAAAGTTTTGTGTTTTGTTCCCTTCCCTTATATTCCTACATCATAGAAAATATATTGTAAAATTTATTCAAATGACAACAAAATTAATCATAGTAAATACATTATAATGACCTTAAATCCATATCCACATATAAAAAGTCTATATATAAGAAGTTTCAAATTCCATTCTAGAAGTTTTGAATTACAACCCCTTCCTAAAAAAAATTTATTTCATAACTAAAAACATTAAAAAAAGTTAAAAAAAAAATTGTAAATATAAAAATAAGAAAATTACAAAATAAACCAAACTCCCTCAAATAATCTAGATATCTAAATCATACTTTAAGTTGAAAATGATATACATCTCTTTTTAAACTTTTGTCAAAAAGTTTTTGGAACTTTTGTCCAACCAAGCTTTTTGACAAATATTTTGCCTTATAAAACAAAGTGTCAGGCATCAACATTGAATTAATATGTACTAAGCTGTCAAATTTATCCACATACACAAAAATATTTTGCCTGATAAAACAAAGTGTCAGGCATCAACATTGAATTAATATGTGCTAAGATGTAAAATTTGTTCCACATACATGTACCCAAAAAGCCAATTGAAAGGTCATAGTAGAAAACGAGAGCATGCGTGGAATCTTTCAAACATAATTAAATTAGTCCCATGGGAATGTTTCTTTTAATGAGTTGGAACTCGAAAGGCGAGTTCCAACTCATTAAAAGAAACATTCCCATGGGACTAATTTATTTATGTTTGAAAATGAAGTATGAGAATAATGTAATAAAATGACTTTTATTTTTATTTTTTAATATATTTTGTGTTATTTTAATGTGAAAATTTTATTTTTATTTTTTAATATATTTTTAGTGATATTTTAATTTGAGTTTGACGAATGTTATAATTTTATATTATTTACAAATTTGTTTTTTTTAAAAAATTGTGCATTTATATAATAAAGATAAAATCTTAGTATTTGTTGTATATTTTTCTTTTTTTGGATTACTCTTTTTTTTATTTTAGTGTTTTTAAGTGTTTTTCTTATTGTTTAAATAGCTTTCTCTAAAGTGTTCAGTAGATGGCAAGACAAGTGGTCTTGTTTCTGGTTCACAATGTGAATTGGTTGTCTCTTTATGTAGATTTAGATGGTTATTTGTGTTATTTTAATGTGAAAATTTTATTTTTATTTTTTAATATATTTTTAGTGATATTTTAATTTGAGTTTGACGAATGTTATAATTTTATATTATTTACAAATTTGTTTTTT
>JZKD02S1647159.1:722882-741575 GCA_000966675.3 Picea glauca | reverse complement strand
GTTAGATTTCTTGGAAAATCTGGATGTGGAAGCTGGTCGCAGGCTTGAACAGCTTGAATCAGACATCACTCTGACAAAGATTGGGTTTGCTGAAGAATTGGACAAGCTGCATCAATAATTAAAGAACCCACAACAAGAATTCGACGAAAGAATGGAGCAACTGGAGGCCAAAATGGCCCAGCTCAACAGTAACTGGAACCAGGATGAAGAAAAGTAACTTCTGGGTTAAGTGTCACTGTAACAAGCTCTCAAGCAGTCTGGCAATGTAGTAGCCATGGCTTTAAATAAGCAGTTTAGTAAGCACATAGGGAACTCTGGCAGTTAGTAGGCTTGTGTTTGTAATCACAGTTGTTGTAGTTAAAGTTGTTTGTAGTCAAGGTAAAAGACCCAAAGAAACATTGGGCATTTTGTAATCTGAACCAGTGGCTCTGCCACACTTCTTAATATAATCTCATATCCGTTTATGTAAAAAAAAAAAAAATTCAGGGAGGACTTCTTTATTGGTCAGTTTTACTGTTTCTAATTGGGTTGGTGACACTAATGATAGGAAGTCTATTGCATGTTATGTTTTTAGTCTTGGTGTCGGACTTGTCACTTGAGCTTTAAGAAGCATCAAGATCTTGATCTTTCTTCCACAGAAGCAGAATACATATTAGTGGTTAATGCAAGCCAAGAAGCCTGATGGCTCCGATAGATCCTTTTTGAGCTTGGATTTGATTAAAAGCATCTGAACACACTTTGGTGTGACAATCTGATCCAAAATGGATCCAAGAAGGCCTAAAAATCAAATTTATCAGAATCAGACGAAACCGATGCTATTACGTCGGGCTCGTCATGTTGATTCCGACCATATATTTTTTTCTGCAAATGGACACTGTATGAAAAAGATATCGCGTTCTGATCGATTTCCCAAACATGAAAAAGTGAAATTGGTCAAAGTCAACAGGTCATACTGCTGATGTCAGCAATACGATAGGTGACATCAGTAGGACATGTGGCAACACAAGGAGGTGACACGTGTCACTTGGTTTTGGTGTTTTTGAGTTGAGTTGGACCAGTACAGAAATGACACGTGGCACTGTACGAACGTGACATGTGGCAGTTTGTACGTGAAGTGGCCCAATGACAGGCTGACATGTGGTAGTACGAACAACATGTGGTTGTACGGATGCTGATGTGGCAGGGTGACTTGACAGTACAAATGTTGACGTGATAGGAGACTTGGCAGTACGGACGCTGACATGGCACGACACGTGGTTGTACGACAATGATGTGGCAGTTGACCATGCATGCTGATTGGGTTGCTAACAGGGTGTTGATTGTACCATACAAATGAATCACAGGGTGACACGTGGCCTAATCAGAGGGTGCCACATGGCACCCCATATTTTTCCAATATTGGTTGGGGTCAAAAATTTGTTCCGCCTCCGGAGGATTCGAACCCTCGACCTTCAGGCACGGTCAACGGACTAAGCACCATGTGCTGGCCACATGGGCGTGTGTGGTTCTTGTTTAAACAACTGGCCAAAATTAAATTTAAAATGCAATGTGTTGGTGGTTTAGGGCTAGCCCTAGTCGGCGGGGGGCTAGTGCATAGCACTTGGCACTCAGCCCGCGACCAAATCACATGACCAAGAGCCAAGCCAGATGTATGGAGGGTGCATGGAGAGTTAAGGCCAGGGACATATGGCTGCCATACGACTTGGAAAGGGGGGCTAGACCGGAGGAATAGGAGCGCGGCCCAAGACATGGCCATATGGTGTGCTCCATATGAACTGGATCTTGGAGACTTAGGGGTTGAGCACATTTTTTCCTATTTGTGAATTTTTAAACTATATATTATGTTTTTTTGGGGGGGGGTTGCTGATTTTGGGAGATTTTGCNTTTTAAACTATATATTATGATTTTTTTGGGGGGGGGGGTTTGCTGATTTTGGGAGATTTTGCCCATTTTTGGGGGATCTGGAGCCCGATTTGAGGCCAAATATTGGGGAAAAGTTGGGATTTGATTCTCCACTCAAATCCTATAAAAACCAGAGGTTTTTGGCATCCTTGAGAGGTTCATATTGGAAGAATGATGATGATTTTGTGAAGCTTGAAGCCATTTTTATGCAGAGAAGTCATTGAGGAAGTGAACTTTGGAGGCCAATTCTGGGAGCTACGCTCAACCTTTTTCAATGTCGTCAGTTGTGTTGGATTCTTGAGGTCGAGCACAACACAACCAAACTAGTTTGTAATCCTTTTGACACTTTTCTTATGTAATTTTGAAGCATTGAGAGAAATAATAAATCCTCACCCACTGAGACAAAGGCCCGAAGATGTAGGCAATCTTGTCGAACTCCATTAACAACCTTGTTGTTATGGTTTGTTGTTCTTTGTCCTTATGTTCTTTGTTGTTCTGATCTGCATTTCTTTATGATGGATGCTATAATCTCTCATTAAGTTCTTCTTATTTCCTTAATTCTTAATTGGTATTTGAACACATGATTAAAACTTAACCAAGTATTTAAAGATTAGTTTCAGATCAAGTGGTATCAAAGCAGGTTGATAGTTGGTTGTTTGAGTTTGCATGATTACTAGGGAAAATCTAAGTCATGGTGAAGGTGAGATTGAAGAAGGGGATCCCGAGATTGGATCAAGAAAGAGGACTTCTCAAAGTGAGGAAATTGCATCGGAAGAAGGCATGTCTCATAATGAGATAGAGTTGAAAAAGACTTTATTTGCCATGTCTGAGATGGTAAAGGTATTATATGAGGATTACTTGGAACGGAAGAGACCTTTCCAAGGGAAATCTTCCAAACAAGACAAAAGTGAAGAAGGAGAGAATCCTCCTAAACCTCCTCCTTCACCTCCTTCTTCTCCATCATCTTCTTCTTCTTCAAGTACAAATTCAAAATCCACCGCAAGAAAACATTCCCATAAACATAAACATGATATGCCATTACTTAAGCTTGATGTGAAATTCGAATTTCCCATGTATGATGGTGAAGTCAATGCTGAGAGGCTTGATAACTGGGTCAAACAGATGGAAGTTTATTGCAGTGTGCAACAAATCAAGGATGAGGAAAATCAAATCAAGTTGGCATCGCTTCGACGTGCAGTCACAACACTCATTTGGTGGCAGAGTAAGTTGCAAAATGGTACGCAACAAGTTGGTAATGTATTTCCATCATGGAAAGATTTTGTTTTTGCACTTAGAAAGAAATTTTATCCTTTGGGTTATAAGGAGAATGATTTAATTGAATGGAAAAGTCTTAAACTAAGAAAATGACAAACGGTGCAAGAATACATAGATGAATTTCGTAATATGGCATTAATGTTAAATATTCCATTACATACCCAAGAAACTTTTATGAAGTATATAGGAGGTTTTCTTGCACATATTTGTAACACTATATTTATGTTTGGACCTACTAATATTGATGAGGTTTATGTTCAAGCAACATACATTGAAGCAGGAAAAACATGAGTTGGTGTATCAGGGGAATCGTCTTCAAGGAAAGAGGACAAAAGAAAGGGGAATGGAAAGAAAGCAAATTCAACAACAAGAAAGGAAGAGAAGCTCTCTTGCAAGCATTGCAAGAAAGAAGGGCATGATGATGACCATTGCTGGCAATTGCACCCAGAGAAGAGACCAAAGTGGTTCAAAGAAAGGAAAGGGAGGCAAATAGTTGCAACAACAACACGACCAACAAACTTGGGATATGATTCAAGTGATGAGACTAAAATCACAACAATTGGTTTGACAAGTAAAATTGGTGATAGATATGATTCTAGAAGTAAGTTGTTTCACATAAGGGTGATAATGAAACATACTAAGATTGATACATTGATAGATAGTGGATCTCAATCTAACTTGATTTTAGAGGAAGTGGTTAAACAATTGGGATTGACAACTAAGCTACATCATAAACCTTACTCACTTAAATGGATAAACAACAATCATAAATTGTACATAACAAAGAAATGCACTTTAAAGTTTGCAATTTCATCAAAGTTTGTGGATGAAGTAATGTGTTATGTGGTGTCACTCAATGAATGTGGAATGGTCTTAGGCAACCCTTATTTGTATGATTGCAAAGCAATCTTCTACAAGGAACATAATCAATATCACTTAACTAAAGAAGGCAATGAATATATTGTACATGCTCATCACATAAAAACAAATCAATCTCTTTAAACATTGGAGCAATTTAGGAAGGCAACTTATGCAAGCAACACATCTATAATTGTGCCAAATAAAGCAGTTGATCTTAAGCATGAACATGAGATGATTGTAGAATGGAAGTTCAATCATACTTTGCTTCAAGATAAGCTAATGTTGTGCAAGCACATTAAACATATTAGCTCATTTGCAGACATATTTCTGATGTTATCGCTGCTAATGTTTTCAACATGGATGGTAGTGGCTTCAGTAAAATGTGCACGAGTTCAAGTGGCTAACAATATGCTTTCGGTTGTCATGGTTTTTTTGCAATTGATTATGGTGCGACAGGTGCATGGGACAAAGTTTAAAGACAAAGGACAAGTGGGGTGGTCTATCTCGCACTTGATGACTAGTTAATACATTTTTGGAGGACCAAAAGGTCTTAGTGGAGAGGCATGATCCAAAATGGATCCAGGTAGGCCTAAAAATCAAAGTTCTCGGAATTAGACGAAACTAGCCCCATTGCGTCAGGCTTGTCGTGTTGATTCCGACCATATTTTTTCTGCAAATAGACACTGTATGCGAAAGATATCGCGTTCTGATCGATTTCCCAAACAAGCAAAAAGTCAAACTGGTCAAAGTCAACAGGTCGTACTGTTGACGTAAAAAATACGATAGGTGACATCATGATGACATCAGCAGTACATGTGGTAGCATGAGGAGGTAACATGTGTCACTTAGTTTTGGCATTTTCGAGTTGAGTTGGACTAGTACATAAATGACATGTGGCACTGTATGGATGTGACATGTGGCAGTATGTACGTGACATGGTCCAATGATAGGTTGACACATGGCAATACAAACGATAGGTGGTTGTATGGATGTCGACATGGGAGGGTGACTAGGCAGTATGGATGTTGACTGGGAAGGTGACTTGGCAGTACGAATGTTGACGTGGCACAACACGTGGTTGTACGACAGTGACGTGGTAGTTGACCATGCATGTTGAATAGGTGTTCATTGTATTGTACAGATGAATCACATGGTGACACGTGGCCCAATCATAGGGCACCACGTGGCACCCCCGTTTTTGCCAATATTGGTTGGGGTCAAAAATTTGTTTTGTCTTTGGGGGATTCGAACCCTCGACCTCCGAGCACGGTCAATGGACTAAGCACCATGCGTTGGCCACATGGGCATGTGTGGTTCTTGTTCAAACAACTAGCCAAAATTAAATTTAAAATGCAATGTGTTGGCGGTTTAGGTCTAGCTCCGATTGGCGGGGGGCAAGTGCATAGCACCTGACACTCCGCCCGCGACCAAAGCACATGACCAGGAGCCAAGCCAGATGTATGGAGGGCGCGTGGAGAGTTAAGGCCCCAGACATATGGCTGCCATATGACCTGGAAAGGGGGGCTAGATCGGAGGAATAGGAGAGTGACCCAACACATGGCCATATGGTGTGCTCCATATGACTTGGAGCCTAGAGACTTAGGGGTTGGACACATTTTTTCCTATTTGTGGGTTTTATAACTATATATTATGATTTTTTGGGGTTTTTTATGCTGAGTTTGGCAGCCTTGAGAGGTTCATATTGGCAGAATGATGATGATTTTGTGAAGCTTGAAGCCATTTTTATGCAAGGAATCCATTGAGGAAACGAACTTTGGAGGCCAATTCTGGGAGCTATGCTCCACCTTTTTTCAGTTCCGTTAGTTGTGTTGGATTCTTGAGGTCGAGCAGAACACATCCATACCAATTTGTAATCCTTTTGACACTTTTCTGATGTACTTTTGAAAAATTGAAGAGAAATAAGAAAGCCTCACCCACTAAGACAAAGGCCTGGAGACGTAGGCAATCTTGTCGAACTCTGTTAACAATCTTGTTGTTATGGTTTGTTGTTCTTTGTGCTTATATTATGATCTACATTTTTTTATGATGGCTGTTATAATCTCTCATTAAATTCTTATTTCCTTAATTCTTAATTGGTAATTGAACACATACTTAAAACCTAACCAAGTCTTTAAAGATCAATTTCAGATCACAATCAAAGTGCCATCAAGATTTCCAATGATCTAGTTCAACATTAGTGCAACAAACACATTGAGATACACATGCACTTCATGAGAAAGCTTATTCAAGATTGTGTTCTCGAAGTAATATTTTTCCCTATAGATGATCAAGTTGCAGATATTTTCACAAAGTCTCTTATAGAAGCAAAGTTTTCCAAACTTCGATATATGTTATGTAACACACCCAACCCCTTAAATACCCTTTTTAGGGACGGGGCATCAAAATTTCACTTTTCCTTGGTTCATTTTCGATCCCTTACTAAGCAAAACCCTTTTATTTTGTTTCCTCGAAGTTTACATCTCCCACTACGTGCTTAAACCAACTAGCGGGATCTTCCTCATGACCTCGGGCTGAAAACCGGAAGCTAAGATTCTACTTAGAAAAGGTTTTGACACTTCGGAAGCCCCGTACTTTGGGAGTTCCAACGGTGTTGTCAAATTCCTGGATTGTCGAACAATGGAGGGAATCAATTGTCCACGTCCTCCACCGATATCCTACGATTAAAAAGGTGCTTCGACATTCGACGCAGAACACTCTTTTTTCCTAATCCCTGAAGTCCCAAAATCTCACCACGTTGACTTATCCATTCGACGATCGACATTCGACGTTTAGCGTTGAACGTCCTATGTTTCAACAGTTGATGGTCAATAATCTTCATTCTACGTTTTCGACGTTTCGGTGATCGACGATCATCGTGGGACTTTCGACGTTCGACGATCGGTGATCGTCGTGCGACTTTCAACATTCGGCGATAGGTGATCCTCATTGTACCTTCCTCATCCATACTAGGTTCAATCTTCCAAACTCCCAAATTATCCAGACTCGCAGAGTCCTGGACATGTCACCAGCCATGTTGGCCAAGCAGGCACAAACTAGAAGTTGACATGCGGCGAGGGTTAAGGGGTGACACGTGTCATGCTCTAATAGTCATAAAGGGTCTATGAATCATCTGTATCTGGATGACACATGGCACGCGTAATGTGGGTTCACTTCACATTGAATGATGTCATCATGCCATGTCATCTTGGACTGATAACTGCCCAACTTTTTGATCTCACGGTAAGTAGGAGTTCACGTGGATCCGTAGATCTACAATTCTCGTTACTTCACAGCTCCGGACATCGGATTTTTCCAACTCATCACGTCACAAGTTCCCCGAAGAGCTAAGTCTTCAGACTCCCTAATCTGGCACCAAGTGTCCTCATCCTACCAACGGCGGAGATTCATTTTGACGTTCGCAACTTTGGAAGTTTTCACATTCGGTAGGTTCGCGGCCAAGTTCCTCTAGAGTATTAAGTCTCTAGACTATGGGATTGCTTGCCACGTGTCTTCTCATATGATGACTCTAATTCGATGGACAACCTTAGATAGGGGACAAGTAAGGGCTATGTGTCGCTCCACGACGCGTTCCCGGTCAGTTGGATAATCAAGGGTGGTTTCTTAGGTTGACAAATGAGAGGGATCCAGAAGGATTCGAAGATCAACGGTCCATGTCAACATTCGGGGGCTCGGCGTAAATATTTCGGCTTCCTCTCCGGACCACGCCTAATTTGTCGCCATGTGTACCTATCATTCATGACTAGGATATACTTTGGCTTACAGAGCTCCAGGGAAACTCGTGCGTCCCTATACTGCCGAATGCCCGAAATCTCAGATAACCGTTGATCTCTGGACATGTGTCCCTCCACCCGATTAACTCCACGACTCCAACATTTGGGAGTTTCAGCGCTATACCGCTCCTATCCTCCCGAAGTAGAACTTTGTCAAAGCACTTAACGCTTTCCCTCCTAAGTCTGATCTAACGGATGAGAGAGATCCACACTGGATCCCCATCTCTACGACCCTCATCAATTCGTGACTTTGGCCTTCGTTTGTTTTCGAGGATTGTGGAATCATAAGTTCCGAAGTCCCAAAGTTGAAGAGCTAACTCCTTTCGGACTAGCGCAGGGTTCCCAGACCTTGGTCACATGGATCCTTTGGGAAATATTGTGGGGTAAGTGCTAATATTTCTAGCGACGCATGGGTTAAGGACATGGGCATGAACCATCAGTCATATGGGTACATATTCTGGAGGAAAACACACTTCTCCCATAGAGATGAACTTGACATTCCTGCTAAGGAAAATTCAAAGGATCGACAGGACTTAGACGTTTTTGTCACTCCTACCCCAACTCTCCTGCGGATTCACATCCCATGTCTCTCTAGAAGCTAAACTAAGATAAATCAAAGACCATATAGATATAGTAGTTTACAGAAACAAATGAGCATTTCTAGTAACTGTTCAAATATTGAAAGACTTAACCATAAACACAGAAATTCCATCATCGCATCCAATATATATACACATAGTATGATAATACTTATCTATTTCATATTGTAGCCAATGAACTGGCTGTGGGTGTGTTCCTTTCCACCCAACCATAGCCTCAGAGGCATTCACTCTTAGCACTCTGGCCACCCCCGTGCCAAACCATCATATCACTAGGGAACTTTCATAGTTTCTCGGGGATTCCTCCTCTGTCATGGTCTCTGCGAGGTTTATCAGATGCCTCCTCAACATCAAGCTTGCGGTCTCCTGCTCAGTTCGCACTCTTCTGTGAGTTCTCAGAGATCTCCTCTCTTTTTTTCTCTTCAGTAACCATAACAACTTATCAAGATTTCAGTTCCTCTTTTTAGCTGGAGAGCCTCACGCCCTCTCTCTCTTTCATGTGTCTTCTCTCCTCCTCAGGAAGGTTATGGACCTGTCATGTTCCTTTTGTCAGAAGGAAACTCGAGTCAGTCTAGGTCTGCAGGACTTTGTGGTACTTCGGGTTGACAGTCTCATGTCTACTCTGTCAGACCATGCTTCCATTCATGGGGGTGGGTGATGTTTCAACCACCAGTCCTTTTCTGAGTTCTCCTTGGGATCAAGATGAGGCATATCCTTTCAACAAGGAGAAATTTGGGTCATTTGACATAATGAACCCTCTCCATAATTTTCTCATTTCTTTCCTCTAATGATATCATGGCTAGTACTTCAAGGCTTCACCCTCGCAGTCATTCATTAGCAATCTAAACAAAATACATTTACATTGTTCACATGCCATAGCATGGAAATCATAATTTAATGATTAATTACAAGCTGGGGGAAACATGGGTATTACATGTCATGCGTTCAATAAGTTGTCATTAATGGGGGATAAAATCTAATGCTTCCTTCCTTCTCCTATTGTGTCACCTACTTAAATCCTTCAATCCTATCCAAAATTTTCTTAAGGGGGGATGTTATGATATTTAGCCAATTAGAATTTAGTAAAAATCAACTTGGTCTAATGTATCTTTAGGTAAATTGTGTTTCTTTAGTATGCATTTGTAGTTATGTAATCCAATGGTTACAATATGTTCTAGACATAAAGTGATCCGATGGTTCATAATCTCCTCGATACTATTGGCAATATTGATCCATGGATTAGAACCAAATTGGTCTATGATATCCATTTAAAGAGCATGGAGGTTCATTTGCTAAAGATCCATTCTAAGAAACTCCTATGTATAATATTTTTCTTTTGCATTAATATTTTACCTCAAGTGGTCAAGCTGGTTGGGGCCATGGACTATTTCCCTCTTTGAGGGTTTTAACCATGTAAAACACCTGTGTATTGATCTTTGATTTGGTTGTGTGGGTGGTTTCTTATGGTGTTCAACCTGTATGGAAATACCATGTTTTGTTGAACAAATTGATTATTTTTTGGTGGAATGTTCAAAAGACTTTCTTAAAGACAAAAAACCATATTGTTCATGAACTATGTATCCTATATGATGAAATCAATATAAACATGTAAACTACATGCATTTAAAGTAGCAATCAATAGGCCATTTATAGTTGTTATCGATTTTTGTGCAAATTCTAGTTTTTATGATGCAATTGTTTTTAGTTGTGTCATTTTGTTATTTTTTCATTTACATGGAAGGTTTTCGTGTTAATTTTTCAATAAGTACAATGAATTGATCACTTTTACCCATGACAATGAAACATAGACTAATCCATGTTGTGTAAGACCGATAAAATCAAATGCAACTTCATCTAGAGTTAAACCTTGTGTATAATGTATTTTTTTAACACAAGCTCTTGTATTGGAAATTGTTTGTGTTATGATGTGAGGCTTGTGGTGAAACATTGCAAATAGTTTTTCAATTTGACATATAGGTGTCCAAGTTAAAAAAATATTTGTTTCATATAGGTGATGGAATTTGATTCTTGATATTTTCCAATGTTTGTATTTCAAAATTTGATCCAAACAACATCCAAATCGCTATTGTTGCTTGTATATGTTTCATATACTCTCCTTTTTTCGAAGAAAAAAAATCTGTAATTTTATTAATAAAAACAAAATTGAAATACCTCAAATGCATACAACATTCGTAAAAATTGTTGTTGCAGCCTTATGTTGATCTGGAAAGGACATCAAAATTCATAAACTTGCTCTATGACAATATCTTCTAAAATTACTATAACTTCTTTTAGTTGCTCAAAACACAGTTCTCATTCAACGACTAAAAAAAACCTTTAACAAATACTTATTCCTATTGATTGACTGAGCGTCATATTATCCCATCTTTATACATTTTTTTTTGCAAGCACACAATTCTATTTAAATTTACCATAGTAAGGGAAAAATATACAAAACCTAGATGCTTGTTGGCTTGCCACTTAGGAAACCAGAGTGGAAGCAATCGTAAAGAGAATATGTCCATCTGGTTTGATAGAGGTTCTTAATTAAGTCTGAACTATAAATGTTTGGTAACCACTTTCTATTCCTAATAGGCCTTATACAATCAATATAACATTGTTGATAAACCAAAACTAAGATAGGCATAAGATAAAACGTACTAGAAAATTAAGCAAGAGAAGCCTTGCCTGGTCCCCGAGTGGGCTCATGAACTTTGGGTAGGGGGTCAACTAGCTGAACAACATCCTGAGTACCATTTCCAGAGAGCTTGGAGTTGATTTCTTTGAGTTGGAGTTGTATCTCTTACAGTTGAAGGAGGATTTCTTCCTTGGCTTGGTCCCTATCCTGTAAGATTTTCCCCACAAAGGTCTTTATGTGCCAATATAAATCCATGGCCTTCTAATACTTGGTATCTCTTTTAAGTTTTAAACCTGTGAAGTAAAGCAATGCATAAAGATTCTTAAGCAAAACAGAAATTAATCAATGGCTCATACACATAGTACACATAGATTTATACCGAAAACCCTTGACCGGGAGAAAACCTTTCAAATCTTTATTGTATTAATTTCACCATTCACCATACAATATATATACAATGTTTTTAGGTATTACGTAGATACCAAAACCCTAATCCCTTAATCCAGAATTTATTTAGAAAACCGCTAAAAATAGCAAAATCCGCTAAAATAGCAAAAACGCCAAAAAAAAAACAAATCAAGGTGCGACATTGAATGTTGTGCGTAACCAGGGGGGGTATGGCCCCCCTTGGGACCCCCCTAGGAAGCGCCCGATGCACACGACACAAAGAACACTACTAGAGGGATCGTCAGACACAGTTGTCAAATCTGACGCGCCCACACACACCCATGCAAAGAATATAACACATACCCAACATCTCTATCTCTTGAGCTACCAACATCTGGTATCTAGCTGCAAATTTGTGCATCAATTTCCTAGTCATGTATGACATTCCTCTTCAAGTGGATTTCATCTTCGACATTTTCCATTTCCTCACTCAGGTTGGGTGGTGTTATTTCTTGAAATGCTTTGGCCACTTCATGGGTGTCCTATCCCACCCTTGTACACAGAGTGTCAAGGATTGAATTGCAGGTTCTAGATGGATTGGATTGATTTCGTCCCCCTTGGTTGTAGCCACGCCGGTAGCCACGATGAGGCACCATTACTAGAACCGAACAGAGCAAGGTAGTTTGGGAGGAGGAAAGAGTTGCTAAAAGGGAGAGAGGTTGGTTGAAATCAAAAGATGAATGGGCATGACGTAGGAGTTGGCTCTTAGTTTTTAGCCTATGGAAAGGTCATTGAGGGCAAGGAGCACCATTGAGAAATATGATGCAGCAAGGATGAGACACCCTACCATGATCACAGAGCAGTGAACCCACCTACTCAGGTCTCTCTCCATTATCATTTAAACTCAAAATGGTCAAAACAATGATGGTGTAGAGGGTCTGGTGAAGAAATGAACAAGTACCACCCATAACATTGAATTAAAGGATGTAATCTAGGGCCTTTTCCAGAGTGCTACTTTTTAGCTTCACAGGCCTCGTGTCAACGTCTGGAACCTCCCTCCATCTAATTTTCATGTTGGACATGTGCTTGATCCTCCCTTGTGTCCCTGTCACCCCATCCGAGAAATCCCATCTTTATACATGAAAAGGGAGTAAAACAAAAATACATATTTAGAGCCACATATCATGATTATATTCTAAGATAGTCTCCTCCAATTGTTTTATATAGTCCTTCGACACCATTGACTAGTTTGTCTTTTGTTTTGTAGTTTCCTACATATAGTTTGACTAGCTAATGTATTTGATTATTATTGATGATGGTTATGCTATTATTTTTTCATAAGAAAAGTAGTTTCCTCTAATACTTTCATTTTCATTAGTAGCATGAAGGATTATTTTCTTTTCTTGTACTTGGAAGAGCATTTTCTCATTATGGGTCTAGACATCTTTGTTTCTAAATAGTGTGTATGTAAATAGTGGGTTTGAAGGCAGTGTCCTAAGATCATTGATGTATTGGATATCTTCATCAAACTAACTATTCAATCTCATTTTGTTCAATTCTTTGACAAAGAATGTGTCTTTTTGATGCATTGTTGTATGTAGTTGACATCATTTAATGTTCTCTTGTCGGAATTGGTATGATATCGTTTTTTCCCAAATGATGGGTTTTCAAAAATCAAGGAATCTCTTATAGGTTGTGCTTGGTATAAGTCTCCTAAAAATTTCATGTCAACATTGCCAAATTGTAATGTTAGGACATACAATATTGGGCATAGTTGTTTTTTGGTTTGATACAAAGATGGTGCACCTACAATAGATGCTTCATTGATAAGAACTATATGAAATTGTTGATAGTGCTTTGAAAAAGTATATAGTTTTTCATTGTTTAGTGAAATCCATTATGTTTTGTTAAAAGACATGAAAAAAGCATAGTGAAATGTAACACCTCTTGCATTAAATGTGGCTTTTTATGTGTAAGCATATATAAGTCCATTTAGTAGAAATGGACCATGGTTCATTCTATTGTTGTACATATTAACTAGGGATTGGACAACTGCTTTAGTCATAAATGTTTGTGTAGTTCCCACTCCTCTTGTCAAGATAAATGGATTGGTTCATTTGGTATATGTTTTGTTTCATTCAAAATTTCCATCACTAATTGTTATCACCCCATTTTCATTGATTTACAACATTTAAGTGATTTTAATAATAAGCATTAATTACATATTGGCATTTAACTTGCCTAATATAGTCAAATGTTTGATATATAGGCCATCTACATGCCATTAGCCCCAACCAAACTTTTAGTTGACCATATAAGGGTTCATGTGGGATATCCCTTCATATTTGCGTGATAGCACCAATTCCTTTTTTATACATGCACAATACTTGATATGATGCAATTAATGGAGTTTTGGAGATCATTAATGCTTTTGGTTGGCTCTAAGAATTGGTTGGTGAGTAAATACCCACACCATGCATCCGTTCTTCATCATGGAGGGGTACTTGGTTACCCTTGAGGTTAAACTAATCACATGAGTTCCCATGATTGAATCTGTGACATGGGTGTTGTTAAGGGAAAATCTACCTATGAACTAAGCAAAACCCCCAGTGTGAGTGAGACACATCAATAGACAAAAAATAGATTACTATACTCTCTTTCCCTAAGATTTGCATACACGTTTAAGAAAAAAATGAGAGAAATATATACAAAGGAACCTGATAAAAGAAGGTTGTCCTTGGCGTTGCGCAAGCCTTGATTGATCCTATTCTAGCTCCAATGTTTCACTAACAAAACTGCACATATAAACAAAAAACCATGCCTTTCTCATTCTTCATTTATAAAATATAAACCAACATGCATATTAAGATCTTAACTTAGTTACTTAAGAAACTAAAACTATGCTCAAAACCTAATTTAATACGATAAATGATCAACAAAATATAGAGATTTTGGGAGAGGGGAAGAAGATAGATCTATATCGATAATGAAAGAAGAGAAACAAAGTTGATACCTAAATCTTGTAGTTTTACTTCCTTCTCCAAAATATGAGTCCTCTCCTTAGCCACAAGACTTCATCCATCTACCAACACGATCTTGAAACTTGCTTGGGTGAGGTAGCCAATTGAATGGTTGTTGGAACCTCACACAAGATCTGATCTCACTATAAGAACTAATGCCTAGCTCAGTGTTAGCAAAAATACACCTGCAACCAAAGATAATTCACTAAATATTTATCCAACATACAGATGCTTTCATTAGACTAACTTCCCTTTGCTTTGATTCCCTTACTTATAGGATCTTGAGGTGATAAGATCAATGTTGCACCGAATGAATGTTGTGCATGTGTAATCCATACACAATATCCATGCATAGCTTCTGGCTTTGGAAACTCTTAGCTTTTCGCTTTCCCAGTGATTTTTCTGTTTTCAAAGCATCAAAGGTGTTATGAACCAAATGACCAAAATAGCATAAAAAGAGAGAGAGAAGGAACTCCGCAAATTACTAAAGAGAGAATAATGAATGTGAAGCCTCTTCAACAGGGTAACCTCCATTTACAATAGAACAAATGTACAAGATGAGATGATCCTAAAACCAAGTCTCCTTAGTGTGTGTGTGTGTGTGTGTGTGTGATACCAAGAGTACAATTACAATTAAAAGGTATAGTTGACAATACTATTATTGTAATGTTCTCAAGCCAATATGACAGGAACATCATTGTTTTGGCATGAATTTTAAATTGTTTCTAATTATGGCATTTCGTCAAACACTTTGTTGATTTACTTGTTTGTATGCAAGTTGACCTCTTGATTTCGGCCTTAGGATTTATGTTCAATAATTACACATAGATCTGAAGATACAATCAATGAAAGTACAAGGTACACCAAATATGGAACCAATAGCAAGATCTGGCCTTTATTAATATAATGAGCAAGAACTTGATACAAGAGTGAGGTCGATCTGGAATGCTCACCAAATGGCTCCAATAAACACAATAAAAGCTGCTACAAAATGCTCCAATATAAGACTACAAGCCTCCAAAGGCCGAATACTCAATGAAGACCAATGCAAGAAAATATTTGAGTTGTATGAAGTGCCAAACCCCAATTTGGATGATGCCACGCTCTGCTGGAACACTGAATACCCTCACAATTCGGCCCTACTATCAAAGTTGTCCAATCACTCTGGTAAATATGTTAAACTGTAGATCGGGATGTGTAGAATCCCCTCATGAAATATCAAACCGAAATACCAAGGAACACTCCTCCAAATGTTGAATCCTCAAGTGGAGTTGTGTCCTCCTAAAAACTATCAAACCCTACAATTTCAGCCCTGATGAAGGAGGCCTCCAAATGCCCTGAAACTCACTAGAAAGGTAGATCTGGACACTGCAAGTCACTAGATGAAGTCTCAGGGTTAGATCTGAAGTATAACCCCTCCAAACTAAATAGATCTGAATCTCAAAAATGCCCTCATTCTCTCCAATTCGTCCCAATGCTCTAGGGAATCATCTGGACCATAAAACTCTCTCAATAGACACTAGAAATCATGGCCAAGGCCCTACAAGTAAAATCCAAGTGCTCAAATGTCCAAGAGACCTCTCAAACTCCTACAACGAACCTTCCTTTAATGAATGGTGCGCCCCCCTTGCTGGAAACCCCCAATGGTGCACCCTCTCTCTCTTCTTGTGCATGTGGTTGGTGTAGAACCCTCCTGCACTGTGTAGATTTGAACTAGAATGGTGTGGGGGAGTATTGCATCCTTGAGACCAAGCTTGGGACAAGCTAGGTGGAATCTTTCACCATTGAATTGTCCTCTGGTGTTAAGTCAAAACCCCCAATGAAGATATCAAAAGATAGTCATACCTGAATGAGAGAATAGAGCCCCTTGCCTCTCCTTTATACTTCCAGCTCACCTTGTCCCTCCAAAGTGACTTTCATTTTATTAATATTTAATTAATTAATTAAATCACTTTAATTAATTAATTACCCTTTTTACCTCTGAAAAGTGCCTTATCTCTCCTTGTGGATTCCCTGGCCACTGAAAGCCACTTCTCACCATCCTATCCTGTAGTGTTGCTCCTCCCGATTCCAATGAGCTATTACACTAAGAGGTTCCTCCAAGTATTGTGCCCAAAATGACCTCTTCAGTGAATTTAATTGACTTATAGCTCAAAATACTCAAAATCATGGAAATCGTCGGAATGCAACGGAACCAAAGCCAACCTGTGTGGAATGGATCATAATGATGAAATGGGATGAGCGATGCAAGTCGAACCCAAAATACCTCTCAATAATCTCTGTACTCGCTATAACCTCCAGCTGGCTACTCTGGTCATCATAACCCTCTGTAATGTAATGATGTCCCAAAGTGGGGACATTACAGTCCTCCCTACTAGAAAATTGCTTGTCCTCAAGCAATAACCAAATCCCCTCAATTATAATACCATGATCCCATGTCCACCCGTGGGACACACAGTAGACCCCATCCAAAGATGAACTATCACGCACTTTGTCCCCTAGATCTCATATCAAGACATGAACTGCAAGCCCCTAGGAAGCATAATCCTGAAATGTATCAACACCGTGAACTCCTGCTCATGACTCATGGCCTTATCCTTGACTTAGTCCATCCTCCAAGATACTACCAAGATCAACACGACCTCCATCAACTACCCATGCTGATGTCGGAATGAGGTACTTCCAGACCTCCTCGAGACACCCTCCAATGATGTGCTCTCCTCAACACTGAATCTCAATGGAAAGTCGGAACAACTTTCCCCTACAAAGGTCCACTCGCCCCTGTCAGTTAGTGAAATTCTCAATCCTACAATCCCTGGGTCCCATGCTAGCCTCTGTCAAAGATCACCATGCTGACACTACACTATGCTGACCATGCTTGACTGCTCCCTGTATATATATCGGACCCTCCACTCCTGGATCCTCAAGCTGAAGTACCTGTGGCACTTGGACCTGTTGTCCAGAAGCTGCATCTGTAAGAACATCTCTATGGAAATAGTACCTACCCAACCATCTCCATGCCCGATCAATTTGATCAAGAGGAAGAAAATGTCTCGCTCCATAGGACAAGTACCTGCAGGCCCACTCCAAGCCAACCCAAGGTGGAGTGCGTGGCACTCTAGCGCAACTTGGGTCAACATGACGTAAAACATCCTGCTAACAAAATGAACTCTCGGATCCCATGGAAAACTTGGAAGTTCATCACTTCCAGTCTTTGCTAGCTGCTCCTGTGTCGGACTGATCACTGTCGGAAGCCCTCTGTGCTCATCTGTTGTCACCTGGCCTATGATGCTCACCATCACGCACCATGTCTCAATTGTCTGCCTAACATGGTCCACCTCTGACCTGTTGTATGTCGTAAAAGTACTCATGTCAGGTGGTCTCGTCCTACTCACTTTCCATGCCCTCTGCCACCGTCTATCTCTCCTCATGCTATTTCCAATGATAAATGTGTCGAGAAAGGCTAACAGAAACCTCTATAGTTGACTGTAGACCTGTAAAACATAACATGCTTTGGTCAATCCCAAGGATTCAACCAAAAGATTGTCCACTGGTATCCATGGTACGTACTCTCCTATGATCATCATTAACTCCCAATCATCCAGTACAACCGCAAGTAACTCCTCCAACTATTGGTCCACCAACCTATACCTCTCATCTCCCATGCAACTGCAGATACAGTGAAGGTGATCTCCCCTAACTATGTGATGCTGCAAAGAAGTGGCATCTGCATGCTCCCCTAAGTGTGTCTCCTCCCTACAAGGCAATACACCCCTCTGAATCCCACCATACATCTCGATATGTCTCTGTGAGTTATCACTCACCACTATATGCTCTGGCATACTCATGTCATCTCTCGTATACTCATGTTGCATCATAGATCCTGGGCGTACTACTGGATCAACCTTTGTCTAAAGGTCAACCACTCTTGGAACACAAATGGAAGGGTCCTCCATCAATTGGTGCTCCTCTGCTAGACCACCAACATTCTCTAGCCATGTGACCGAAGGACATATCTAATTTTCCACTAGGATAGATGAAGTAGACCTCTGACAAATCTCCTCAAGAAGCTCCTTTGATCTGGACTTTGATTCCTGAAGGGTTGTCTTGTTAATATTATGGTAGCTGCGGGAGGTATTTACCTCCACGTGTGAACCTGACGAGAATAGAAGACTCCGGAAAGCAAGAGAAAACCCTAATGAGTTGGCTAATAACCCTAG
>JZKD02S1647159.1:684744-698587 GCA_000966675.3 Picea glauca | reverse complement strand
CTGCAATTACCAGAGAGAGGAGGAGAAGAGTGGCGCATCTCTTGGGGAGGACTTTCTGTATTGGTTTGAGTTATCTCTTGAACATTGTTTAAGCTATTTATGATAAGGAAGTTTTATTGGGTTTTCTTCCCCTAGAGGGTTTCCCAGGATAAATGTTGTGTCTTTTGTGAATGTGTATTTCTTAGTGATCTTGTTCTTATGATGCTATTATCTATTGAAATGCAAAGAACTATAATAATGGCATAAACATTAACAGTTATTATGAGAGCCCAGTAGTTGGAACTGATTTATTCTCAGTCTGGCATGCTATACGAGATCTTACCTTATGCACCATGGTCGACTCTCGACAAAGCCAAACAAAAGTCAGGGTGTCACGTTGATGGCATAGTAGGCTTAGCACAGAGCAAGTCCACGGATCTGTTGTCTAATCAATTACAGCAGTTATCGATTCAACAGATTGTGGCCACCCAAACTCCTAGTTCGATTGCCCCCGTAACCCAGATGTCAGATGTACACAGTGTGCAATTGACAACCCCCAAGGCTAACCAGCAAACAGAGGGAAAGAAGAAACAGAAAAACAAGAAGGGTAAAGGAGATAAGAAGGTTGCAAACAATGTTGGGGAGGGTAAAACTGAAAAGAGAAAGGTGAAGTTTCCGTGTAAGCTTTGCACAGACGACCACTTGACTCACCTATGCCCTCGGCTTGCGAAAGCCCAGAAGCTACTGGCACAGCAACAACCTGCTCTGTTGACAAACCCTTTTCCAAAAGGGCAAAATATGGCTCAAGCTTACACATCCACGAGCGCGACTGGGGGTAGTCAGAGGACCCCCGTGCCCAATAATAATAACAATGGAGCCGCAAACATCTATATGATGAAAGTCAAAGCGAATTTATCGACCATGGCTCATAACTATGGAATGCCAGAATCTGTTGAGAAGGGCAAAGAAGCCTCCAACCCATTGACTCCTCTTCAAATTGAGAAGATAGTGGGAGAAACAATGACTCGCATCCCTAAAGATGCATTCAAAAAGGATTCTCACAACCCAAACGCGAGCGCTGCTCAGAATTACTCCATTGTGGAGGATCTAGCACAGACTCCTTGTGCTATGTCTGCTCTAGAGGTTCTCCAAAGTTGCCCCTCATAGAAAAAAGCTTTGTTATCTACCTTGGGAGCAGCTGAGCCCAGTAACTCAGGAATGATCGTTTTTTGATCCTACTGACCCTAAACCTCATCTTCCTCACCATGTCGCCTTTCAGATAGTAGTGGCGTACACCACGAAATCATTGACAAAGAACATTTTTCGTACGGTGGTTGATGAGGGTGCCTCGACTTGCATGATGTCGTTGGCATGTTGGAAGGTCATCGGCTAGCTTGAGTTGGCTCCATCGCCCACGTTGCTTACGACGTTTGACAGTCGATCGTTCAAACCACACGGTATAATTCCCTCTTTCCCCGTGTAGTTGGAGGGTAAAACTGTGTGCGTCGAGGTTGAAGTAGTTGATGCACCCCTCGATTACAATCTTTTGTTAGGGCAGAGTTGGACTTACGCAATGAATGCGGTTGTAGCCACCGTTTTTCGGGTCTTATGCTTTCCTCATGAAGGTCGGATTATAACAGTTGACCAGTTGTCCTTCTCTCGCGCTGACCCTTCATCGGGGGCATCCACGGTCCCGATGATTGATAACCCACAGTCAGGCACTGTCAACTTAGGTGTCGGATTGTTTTTGTCTTTGATAGGAACTTTTGATTATCCGCCGCCTTCCAATGATGTTAGGTTTATTTTGGCTGTCCTCGATCAGCCGAAGGCTACAATTTTTCAAGTGACGTCTTTCAAAACGAGTTACTTTGAATACCAGTGGACTTTACCTTCCCCATCGACTTCGATGGAAGGGGTAGGGCACCTTGGCATGGCCATGCCCTTATCCGCTGCCGAGGTTGCATACAACATTGTCCAACAAGCCTCAACCAACCCTGATCCAGCTCCCCCACAAGAGCTAGATCCTGCTCTCGAACCTATTTGGGCTCAAGACTCTCATCGCTCAAGACCCTTTTGACTTAGTCTTTCCCTTTGACGAGGTGATCCTGGAGGCAATGACTGGGCCAGACAGACCTTGGGATGATCTTCATCACAGATCTTACTTCTTACCCGAGCTCAGGAGAATAGAGGCAAGAGAGTTTGTTACAACCATTAATGGAGATAGCCCTTATCCTATTAACCCTCTGGCTACGCACGGAATATACATCGAGGGCAACATGACAAGTATTGCTGAGACGATTCCTATTGATATCTCCAAAACCCTTAGCATCGTGGAAAATGTCTTCGTCGGAGCGGATTGCTCTCCCGAACAAATTCAAATCTACACAGAATTGTTTAAAGAATTCCACAATGTTTTTGCCTAGTCTTATGAGGAGATGTCAGGCATCGACCAACGAATTGTTGAACACGAAATCACGACTTATCCTAATGTTAAACCGGTCCAACAGAAGCTTCGCCCGGTCAATGCTCGCAAAGCAGCAGCGATAAAGGCTGAAGTAGAGAAACTCCTCAAAGTTGGTTTCATCTACCCCGTGCAATTGACAGAATGGGTATCGAACCATGTTCCTGTCAACAAGAAACAAGGCACGATCCGCGTATGTATGGACTTCCGCGACTTGAACAAAGCTTGCCCGAAAGAGAATTTTCCAACCCCGTTTATTGACCATATCGTCGATGAATGTGCTAGTTGCAAGGTATTTTCTTTCATGGACAGTTTTTCCGGGTATAATAAAATTCAAATCAAGCTCGAGGACCAACATAAAACGACTTTTATTTGTCCTTGGGGTACATTCGCGTAACGATAAATGCCTTTTGGCCTGAAGAATGTTGGAGCTACTTTTCAGCGGGCCATGTCATTTGCTTTTCACGACCTCAAACACATAGTCAAGTCGTACCTGGATGATCTAGGATCACGTTCTCGCAAGCGATCTGATCATCCCGCCCATTTACGACTAATCTTTGAGAGGTGTCGCTACTATTGAATTCGCTTGAATTCAAACAAGTGCAGTTTTCGTGTGACATCGGGTTGTTTATTAGGTTTCATAGTGTCAACAAAAGGGATCATGGTCAATCCTCTAAAGGTTGAGGCAATAGTCCAATTGCCTCCCCCGTGCACAATTCCCCAGCCTTAGAGTCTACAGGGGAAAGCAAATTTTCTTCGGTGTTTTGTCGCTAATTATGCCAAGATTACCAAAGGGTTCATGCATCTCTTAAAAAAGGGAGTCCCATTTTGTTGGGATGAAGCAGCTCAGCGCTCTTTTGATGCGTTGAAAAGCGCTCTAACGTCTGTCCCTCTGCTCAATCCTCCTGATTATGACAAGGATTTCTTGTTGTATTTGTCTTGGTCCAAGAAGATGACATGCTTGAAGAGCACGTTATCTATTATCTTAGCCGAGGCTTAGTTGGACCGGAACTCAACTACTCGCATATTGAGAAACTCGCTTTGGCAGTTGTTCATGTTGTTCAACGGTTCCGTCACTATATATTACTTCGCAAGACCACCGTCGTTGTTGTTGTCAACCCCTTTCAATATGTGTTAACGCGACGAGTCATCAGCGGAAAAATTAGTCGATGGATAGTTATCTTGCAGGAGTTTGACTTGGATTTCGTTTCGGCGAAATCTAAAAAGTCCCTGGTCTTTGTGGAGTTAATCTCGGAACTTCTGATCAAAAGTGGTGATATTTCACTCGAAGAGTCACCAATTAACGAAGATCTTTTTTTGATCGCATCTTCGGACCCCTAGTATGGAGATATACTTGTGTATCTTCAGACTTTGAAGTGCCCCACTTCTGCTTCTCGCGATGAGCGTCGACGAATAGGACACCAAGCGCGAAACTATCTCATCCTCAATGACACTTTGTATCGTCAAGGGGTGGATTGCATTCTTTGACCATGTCTTACTCACAAAGAAGCAGAGCTTGATTTGAACGATTGTCACATTGAAGCATGTGGCGGTCATCTGTCTGGGTTGGCAACAACCCAAAAGATTCTTCGCGCTGGATACTTTTGGCCCTCGTTAATCAAAGATTGTGTTGAGGCGATCAAGAAGTGTCACCCGTGCTAGATCTTTTGTCGGAAGATGCGGGCACACCTCGCTCCTATGTTTCCGGTTATTGTTGTCGGTCCCTTCACCAAGTGGGGGATTGATTTCACTACATGTCACTCGGCTTCTGCCAGGGGGCATCGCTATATCATCATAGCAGTAGACTACTTTACTAAGTGAGTCAAAGCTATGTCAACATTTAACAATGACGGGGAAACTGCTGCACTTTTCGTTTTCAACCAGATAGTGGCTAGATTCGGTATCCCGAAGGAGATTATCACTGACCATGGCAGTCACTTCCAGAACAAAATGATGTCTGAATTAAGATCAAAGCTTGGGTTTAAGGAACATTCGTCACCATATTACCCACAAGCAAATGATCAGGTAGAAGCTGTGAATAAGTCTCTCAAGACTATTCTTCAACGAATGATTAATTCGACCAGGTCAAATTGACATTTGATGTTATATTCGGCGCTTTGGGCTTATCGAACTTATGTATAGACTGCTACCGGTTTTTCACCTTTTCAACTCGTTTATGGGCTCGAGGCAGTCTTGTCCATTAAATGTCAAATCCCTTCTCTGAAGTTAGCAGTAGAACTATTGCCCGACACTACACCGCTTGAGGAACGTTTTTTATATCTCGAGCAGCTCGATGAGTAGCGTCGAGATGTAGCCTTGGCTAACGAGGCTCATAAACAACGGGTCAAGTGTCAGTATGATCGATCCGTCCGCCCTCGGATTTTCTCCGAAGTGTCCTGGTCTACAACCAAGACAAAGATCCGTTTGGGGCAGGGAAGTTCAAACCCATGTGGTTCGGACCTTTCATTATGAAAGAGGTTTTAGAGAAGGGTGCTTACCGTCTGGTCGATTTTGAGGGTAATGCCTTAGCAGAGCCTAGAAATGCACTCTACCTTAAGAAGTATTACACTTAGGTTGGTCGCCTGAGCGTGACTTCTTGTATATATGTATAGTTTTTTATACATTTTTGTCTTTTTTGTTTAATGGACGTGTAGTCATTTATGTTTTCTTTTTCACTGTGGAAGATATCAAGTGAATCTGAAGTCTATGTTGTGTTCGCGGACGGTGCTAGCTGACACACTCGGAGGCTTGTTTCCGTAGCTTGGGTGATTTTTACACCTGGTGGCCAATTGCTATCTTCTAGAGGTATTTGTATGGATGAAACAACCAATAATGTTGTCCAGTACAGCACAATGATAGAATTACTACGTGACGCCTTGTCACATGGTATTTATCGCCTCCGGGTTTATTTAGATGCTCAACCGGTCGTGTCCTAGTTAAATAGGGTTTATCGCGTTTACGATACCACTCTTCACTGACGATTTCTTAGGGTACGTCTCTTAGAACGATCTTTTGATTATATTACTTATATTCATGTTCCTAGGAGATCTAACCAACCAACTGATACATTAGCTAATCAAGTATTAGATTGGCATGTTGCTCACATGTAAAAATAAAATACACACATACACATGTAAACACATTTGTAAAAATNATATATATATATATATATATATATATATATATATATATATATATATCCAAAAAATAGTGTCATGAGTACAAAGTTGGCATTAAAGCCTCAAAAATAGCCAATATACATCATTGGACTTAAGCCCTCAAATACATAGTACAAAAAGTGCCCTCGGCACATAAGTGGTCCAACACTATCTAAGGTCTAGGCCTATTGGCCTTGCTATAGTGACCTACGACGTTCGCAAGACGCCGGAATAGCTGGACCCAAGTCCTGGGCACCCCCACTACATGTGGCTGCATAGTTGGGGGAAGATCCTCTATCTCTGCCATGGGTACTGCACGAGTGAGAGCCGTGAGGTTTCCCTCTACTCGCCACAGCAATCTCTCAACCTCTCCGGTTGGGGGTCCTCCTACAGCTATTGGTCCTCCTGCTCCTGTTGATCCAGCCTCTGGTCGAGGACGACGCCTATTCCTGGCGAAGTCCGTTGGCCGAACAGGTCCCACATCTGTATATAACAGATCTTTAAGTTAGTACTCTAGCATTAACATAAAAAGGATAATATGTAAAAAATTTAAAATTTAATAAACTTTAAAAATGTGTTACCTATCTCACTGCACTCCTCGCCAGGGGGAATGGGCATGTCGGGATCTCTCAGGAAACTAATTCTTGCATAGGGATAGTCCTCTATGACCAGAATCTGACGGGCCCACCAGTCAAAGAATTTGTCATCAAATGCCTCCTGGGTTCTTCCTCCACCCTCTCTAGGAAGCAAAACTGCCCACCTACACAATGACGGAAAGGAGGCAATATGTCCCCATACTATCTCCCTCGAGCTAAGACTAGGCAATCTCGAAGAAGAAAGCACATAAAATTGTGCCAAACCAGAAGTTCTTGTTTGTCCTCCTATGACAGTTTGTAAGTTGTTTCTTCATGCATGTCAGCATGGTGGTACTCTAGTCAAATATGGTAGCCTCCAAACACTGAACCGCACAATGCATTTGTGCACGAGAGGCCTGATGGAGTGTTGTGGATCCCATGATCCGCCCAATCATGAATAATACAATGCGAAGGTGGAGGCTGGTGATCTTGTGAATCGGCACCTGAGAACCTACTTTCTCGGTACCAGCCTCATAGTACATCTCGATGTAATCGTCAATGTTATAGGGCCCTGGAGGAAAGGTCCTCGGATTGACCGGTTCCCCTCTCCTAGAGAGGTCGGTCAAGAAGTAAATATCCTCTGTGGTTGGGGTAAGTGATTTACCCTCTAGCATAAATGTCTCTCCATCAGAGAGCCAATACTCTACCAAAGCATTTAGCAACCTCGGTTGTGCCCTCATGAACTAACACCAGAAGAAATTCCACATGCCACATCGTTTTAGCATAGCAATGGCCCCGAGATCCTCCTTGACCAAAACATCAAGTTCCTTGTGTTCCCTTTCTCCAGCACACATACATCCTGTCATACAAAAAGATTGGAGAGGTCTTAGTTTTTGTTGTTACTTTTTTGAGCTTTAAAGGAGGTGTACGTGGGCTATCTTTAAGACAGTTGTGTATGTACGCGGGCTGAGTATTACTCTGCCTGTGTACATACGCGAGCTAAGTGTGGACAACCCGCGTACACGCAGACGCGACCCTTTTGCAAGGGTGCGCACCTCCAAAACATAAAATTAAACTTACAAAAATGAATCAAAATAAAGGAGAGGCCAATTTGTACTTACTTGGTCCAGGTGTGAGGGTTTTTCATCCACAGTAGCTCCTTGAATTCACGTTTTGAGGAAGAGGGTTTTTGACCTTTTTGGTTATTTTCCGAATTACAATGGTAAAAATGAGTTGTCCACCTCTATTTATAGACTTTTTTGGCCCTTTTTGCCTTGATTTGGTCCCCTTTTCCCCCTGTCTTAACTTGGTGGCTACTTGAGTTCTCTTCTGAGTTATCTTTGGGTCATTCTGATGAACTTTTCCTTTCGGTTTAGTGATTTTCTTGAGATGTGTTACACCTTTTTCATCCCATGGTAAAAGTCATTTTTTCAACTATTGCATATAGGTTAGGTTTTCACTCCCTGCATTCTGCATATTGTTGACTTTTCCACTTTGCCATAGGATCGATCCCACCGAAGTGTGACACGGAACTTTTTTAGTTGCTTTAGAAGTGTCATAATTAGGTGGTAGAGCCTACCTCTACATGGATTCCCTAGGTAGATCCTTTGCTGCATTTTGGCGTCCATGCTACGAGTTTTATCCATAGGCTTGGGAGTCCTTGTTAGTCTCGCCATGATTATGTATTGAAGCCTCATTCTTCTTTCTAGTCATCATTCTTGGCCTTACCCACGGGACTCCCTAAAGAGCATGGTTTGTTGTCTTTCAAGCTCACTTAAATTTTGAAAGCAACATCCAACAAGACTTTATTTATTTTTTTCGATCTCGTATGGATTACTTGATAAAAGAAGCCCCTCTGGAGTCTTCTTTAAGCCATTTTCAGACTTTCTAAAAATGAAAAGATTGTCAAGCGATCTTGTTGCCCTTCACACTCGCCAAACTCAAATTTGAAGGCACATCTGTCCGGCGGTAGTTTACCCCTTTTTCGGTTTGGAAGGCTAATTTTACGAATAAAGGTATGCCCTAGGAGCTTTGGTTCGCTAGGAGAGTATTCTCAGGCATAAGTTTAATCCTTTTTCGAGCCTGAGGGACTAAATTTTCGAAAAAGGAACATTCTCCTTGGTTTTGGTTTATCTCTTTTTCGGGCCTTAGAGATTATTTACGAAAAAGGAACCCCTTCAGAGTCCATAGTTAATCTCTTTTCAGACTCCCTAAATATGAAAAGATTGTCGAGTGACCTTGTTCCTTTCACACTCGTTAATTGGTCCAGAAAGAACATATATTTGGCATAAGTTTAACCCTTTTTCTAGCCAATAGATTATCCAGGAAAAAGGTATGCCTCGAGAGACTTGTCTCGTCGGGAGATTTCTCCTAAGTTATATTTTATACTTTTTCGAGCTAAGGAGACTAAACTTTGAAAAAGGCTGTGAATCCATAGTTAAGCTCTTTTCAGACTCCTTAAAATTGAAAAGATCATTGAGTGATCTTGTCTCAATCATACTCGTTAAAATGGTTTTGAAGAGACGTCCTTTCGGTATAAGTTTAACCCTTTTTCGAACCGGACTAGTTGCGAAAAAGGAACTCCCTAGAGTCTTCTTTAATGTTTTTTTCAAACTCTCTAAACGTGAAAAAACCACCGAGCTTACCTTCTCTGGGCTCGTAAAAATTTACATGGAAGGAGTCTTGTTGTGTCATGCTTAGTCGCATTGCATGTCTCATCCTTGTGCCTTGGGCCTAATGTCGGCTTCATGTTGCTCTCAACTGAACCTTTATAGCATTCCTTATACGCAAGCCTTGCAGTAGTTTTTGTCCTTGCGATCTAACACCTTGACCTATGGAGGAATTTTTCCCGAGTGTCCTTATCCTGCACATGTCTCCTTGCCCTGAGCATTAGTATGTTCCATATGCTTGGAACCAGTTTGCTTGCTCGCGACACTCGTTCCTCCTTTGTAACGTAGCATTCTTTTATTATTTTTCAAGCTCGTTAAAAATTTGAAAAAGACAAAAAAAATCAAATATCCCAAAAAGAGGGGACGGGATATACTCTCTTTTATTCGGCAGCAAGATAGTCGCCCTTGGATAAAACACATCCTTCTGTTTGTTCGCCAAGCATTGGGATTTAGTATGACCTTAGGAAGTTGTTCTCGCTACATAGAGTTGTGTCCTCCTCCGTTTGGTTACTATTCCAAACATATGGGGAGTCTGTGGTGCCTCCTGTATCACAAACTTATGTCAATATTACGTTGCCTGAGTCTCATCATTTTTCGTGCTTTTGTCCAAGGGAAGTTTTATCCAACCTGAGTCAGCCATTCTGTAGTTTGTCTCTTGACTTTCATGAGTCGACCATCCCGAGAGTCGAGTCAAGTTCGGATTCAAAATCACTGAAGTTTTGTGCTTGATGATCGAGATCCTCCAATCCTTTCCCGACGACATGTCGAAGACCTCAGAGTAGTGAGTCTTACACTCCTATTGTACTCCTACCTGAGTTGTTGAAGATCTTGAAGTTGTTGCTCTAGCTATGAAGTCATCATCTCCAGCCACAAGCGTCAATGCCTCTTGAAGATGCATATTATATTGTACTTAAATATCATCAAATGATTTTGAGATGTAGATCCGTTGTGTATTGCTCACGGCTACACTTTATATAGACATTTCTATGACATGGATCTGCAATGTACTTGATTGGCAGCCATAATTAGTTCATCTCGAGCATGGGTATGCTCGCCCCGGAGAGATTATTATTATTTTGCAGATGGCGCGCTCTCGAACTCTGGTCTCGGGCTCATTCGACTCCATGCCTTCCCACTGGTAAAGATATTGTAATGTATTTCGACCATCAATTGCTCTTCTGACCTCACACATTAGGGGGCATCTGTTATAGTCCAAAAATGCCCTACCTATGCATACATGGCATTGGCCTTTCCACTTACACAATTTGCCAAATTACTGTTGAGGATCCTTCTTAAAAAACCATTTTTTGGAACATGTACGCGCCTTGCTGAACTACTGCCCGCATACACACGCTAGTTGCATACTAAACATCCCGCATACACACACTAGTTGCATACTAAACATCCTGCATACATACGCGAGCTGCATGCTAGACAACCTGCGTTTACCTCCAAAAGTTGCAAAATATATATATAATTGCAAGGAATTCGACAGAGTTTACGGGCTATCGAGGGTTTCTCAACCATTTTACCCATTGTAGCCCGTCCCCAAACCGAATAACCATCTTTTTCTCATATAAAAAGAGGCCTTGGGGTCCCATTTACATCATCGAGTAAGAGAACAAAGAAACTCTGCCAAAATCCCTTCCCCTTCTAGCACAAGTTTTGCAGCCCTTTCTGATATTTGGCCTCAACATTCCCCTCCAGCCCTTTCTCCTTATACAACCCTTTCCCTTTTCCCAAAGAGATCAGTTGGTTGTGAGAGGCAACATGGGAATGATGCACTTGGAGCAACAATAAGAGGAGCCCGAACCTGGTTCGCGGAGCATTTGCCGATAAGAAGGTTGTAATCTTTTTAATCTTCATTTTGAATAAAAGAGTTTTTTCCTGTCTCAATAAATTGCGTCTTTATATTTTTCTTGATTAATGCATCTATGCTTATATCTGAATATTGAAAGTAACAAGTAGAGATTGTATATTTGTAGCATTGTTTGCCTAAGTGTTCTTGTAGGTCATCTTTGGGAGGAGACCCGCAGTCCAGGAAGCTACAAAAGTGAAGGAAGTCTACATCGAACATTAGGACCAAAGGTACACCTACTAATCTTCCTTCTTCTCTTTTGTCTTTCAGTTTAAATAGTTTTGGGGTAGCTTAGGAATAGAACTGTCTTTTAAGGGAAGTAAGTACTCTGCCTGTAGCTTGACCCAATATAGTAATAGGGGGATTTTCCCCGCTAGCAAGCAATCTACTTGTTTGATTGAGATCATAAGGACTTTAGTCACCTAGGCTTGGAATTTTTACATGGTATCAGAGCTATTTCTCTGATTGAGATTCTCAGGGATTTGCAGTAGTAAATCTATTATAGGGAAGAAGGACCATCAGTTAGAGGGTTTTAAAACAAATTTGCAGACTTGGGAGTTTGTGTAGTAGATCTTAGAGATAGCATCGGCTAGTCTCAGGTTTCAGGACAGATTGGATGGTGCCTCAAATTTTTTATCATAGAAGGTGAGGGTTACACTCTTACTAGAAGAGAGTGATCTCTGGGATATTGTCAAGGACGTTGTGACTCTGCCTACAAATCCGCAGCAGTTGACAACTCACAACAAGATGGAAGTGAAGGCCAAGTGAATGATCTTGAATGCCATAAAGGATCATTTGATCCCTCATATATCCTAGAAGAAGACAACAAATAAGATGTTTCATGCCCTAGTAAGTCTCTACCAGAGTGAGAACATAAACATAAAGATGATATTGCGGAACAAACTCATATCCATAGAGATGACTAGATTAAACTCATTCACCAGTTACCTTATGAAAGTCACACAAGTTCGTGATCAACTTGCAGTAGTTGGGGAGAAGGTTGCAAATGTAGAGCTAGTGAACATGGCACTAAATGGATTCGCAACTTCATGGGAACAATTTGACAAAGATATTTGTGCTTGAGAGCACCTTCCTAACTTTGAGAAGCTATGGGATGATTGTATCCAGGAGGAGACTCGGATGGAGTCAAAGGCCAACAAGAAGGGTGGTGATGATAACCTAGCTCTATTTGGTCAGTCAAATAAGGGCAAGAGGTAAAGGACCCAACAAGGGTAATGGAAAGAGTGAAGAGTCAACCTCTCAGCTAGGAAAGAAGGACTTGAGTAAAATCAAGTGCTTCATTTGACATAAGCATCGCCATTATGTATCACAGTGTCCATAGAAGAAGGGTGAAGAGAAGCAGCAACAAAAGCAGGTAGCAGCCTCTACAAAAACTCAAATGAATGAGTTTGTTGCCAAGTTTGAGAAGGATTTCTTGTTGGTATCTTTGCCTTTCTACAAGCACGATTCTAAGGAATGTGTGGTATGTGGACAATGGGGCATCTCAACATATGACATAAGCCTGACAGTTGTTTTCTAGTTTGAAGAAGAAAGACTCAAGAGTACAAATTGAGCTTGGTGATGATGCTAAGTACCCGATAGCAGGAGTTGGTACTATTCCCTTCCATCTTGAGCTAAGTAATTCTTTAGATTTTGACGACATCTTGTTTGTACCAAGTCTCGGGAATAATTTTCTTTCAGTTTCAATTATGGAGGATAAGGGCTTTGCAGTGAAGTTCAAGAACCAACAAGTCCTCATCAAAACGAAGGAATCTTACCAAAATATAGCTCAAGTAATAGGGGTTAGAGAAGGTAATTTGTACAGGTTGCAGGGTGAACCTGTTCAAGACTTGGTGCATAAGAGTGACAACTTGTGCAAGTTGTGGCACAAGAGGATGGGGCACCTACATCACAGGGCGTTCTTATTCCGAGGGAAATATCACAAGTCTTCTAGAGTTCAGTATTGAATGGAAAGCATGCCAAGGCTACTTTCCCAAGTAGTGAGCATAGGTCTAGGGGGATTTTAGACATAGTACATTCAGATGTTTGTGGACCAATGTCAATAGGGTCAATAACAGAAAGTGTGTATTATGTTTCCTTTATTAATGATTTATCTCGCAAGACTTGGATCTACTTCTTAAAGATCAAGGATGAGGTCTTTAACAGGTTTTAGATTTCAAAGCTCTAGTTGAAAACCAGACAAGGAAGAAGATCAAAGTCTTGAGATCGAACAATGGGGAAGAGTATACCTCCAAGGAGTTAGAGGGTTTCTGCAAGGAGGCAAGAATCAAGATGGAGTTGACAGTTCCATACAATCCACAACAGAATGGGGTTGCAGAGAGAAATAATTGATCCATCATAGGGGCTGCTAAGGCCATGATACATGACCAGGACTTGTCGATGTTTCTTTGGGCAGAGGCACGCAACACAATAGTCTACATCCATAGCAGATGTCCTCACAAGATCTTGGAGGACAAGACACCATAGGAGGCATTCACTAGTGTGAAGCCAGAGGTGAGCCATTTTCACATCTTTGGTTTTCCAGTTTATGTCCATGTACTGGTAGAGAAGAGGACCAAGTTGGAGCCCCCCAGCAAGAAGGGTTTATTTGTGGGTTACAATGAGACTTCAAAGGCTTAAAAGGTCTATCAGGAAGTAAAGTTTGAATAGATGGTCGGTATTCTAACCAAGCCCTTGGCAAAAGAGAAGTTTGAAGCATTCAAAGACAGATTTGGATTGTTGCAGAAGTCCTTCCTCACTAAGAGGGAGTGTTGAGAAATATAGTTCGAACAAGAACTTCCACACACGTTCACTGTGAACGAGCGAGAAGTGGTTCGAGATATTTTCTATTTTAAAAAAATAATTCTATTTTCGAAAAGTAATTATATTTTGTAATTCACTTTAGTAAAAAAATTGAAAAGGCTTATATTTAGCTATTGGGCCTAAAAAGTGTATTTCATGCGTGCATGACTTAGACTAGGAGTAATCTCAAAAATAGATTAGGGTTTTGGTCTCAACTAAAAGTATAAAGACAAGTCAAGATAAAGAGTTCACACATGAATAGTTGAGCAGGTTGAGTGATTGAGAGAGAGAGAGAAGGGATTCAAGTAGAGGTGAATCCAAGTAGTAAGCAGTTTCATATA
>JZKD02S1647159.1:672349-684734 GCA_000966675.3 Picea glauca | reverse complement strand
GGGGATAATAGGAGTAATTACTTGTGTATGTGTGAAACTATTTTATGCTTCCGCTATTTAGTTTCCATCTATTGTGTGATTAATGCTATGGTGTGAAATCTAATTTCAGCATTAATTAAATTCAGCAATCTACTTGTTTAATTGAGATCATAAGGACTTTAGTCACCTAGGCTTGTAATTTTTACAAAAGCGACCTTGCCAAATACAATTATAGACCTTTGCTTCAAAGTAGGGTACTGATTTGATCCACCCAAGAATGATAGTTGGCCCCATCTAAAAAAAAACACTTTGAATCCATAGGCTCAACAAGAGCAAGATGAAATCTCCCTATGGAATGAAGACTTCATCAATTCGCCTTTATAGATCCAAATGGTACAAAAACCCTAGGTAACCTTAAGAATGAAGGCATTGGCCTTAAAACGGGTGAAAATGCCAAAGAACATCCTATAAGGAAGGCATAACCCTAAATTATGGGTTTATATCTCTAGATTCCTAAAAAAAACCTTAGAAGAGATGATCTAAGAAAACCCTAATTCTACACGATGACTAAAACGCCACTAGCCAATAGTTTTCAAATCAACAAAAAGAATTGAGAGAGTAAGGTTCCTACCCACTCTAATACCATGCTAAGGTTCACAATGAAAGCGGGGAATCGAATGGAACCAAAACAAACCCAAATTCTACAATGACTCAGTCACAAGTGAACTAGAAGGAGATAACCCTAATGCACTAGAAAGAGAGAGACATATACACAAGTACAAGTGTGCTACACAAGAAATGCACAAGTACACATAAAGGAAAGAAATGTCAAGCACAAGAAAATGCCAAAGATATAGATGCCCTTAGGCATAAAACACTTTATAGGAGAGATCAAGAAAATCACAATATGAGATGATACAAATGGGAGCTTGATACCATGTTGAGATTCACAAATGAAGCAGAGAATTGAATGGAACCAAAACAAACCCAAATTCTACAGTAACTCAATCACAATTGCACTAGAGGGAGATAACCTTAGTGCACTAGAAAGAGAGAGAACTATGCCCAAGTACAAGTGTGCTACACAAGAAATGCACAAGTACACATAAAATAAAGAAATGTTAAGCACAAGAAAATGCCAAAGATATAGATGTCCTTAGGCATAAAACACTTTATAGGATAGATCAAGATGATCACAATATGAGATAATACAAATGAGAGCTTGAGTTGTGTATATATCCTATAAAGCACTTTATAGGATAGATCAAGATGATCACAATATGAGATGATACAAATAAGAGCTTGAGTTGTGTATATATAAACAAATCGAGCAAGGTGTCCCTTCAAGAAGGGAACAAACCCAAAGAGGGTTATTAGCCTACATATCAAGTTTGACTAGGTCGGCCTTCATCATACCTAGAAATACAATAAAAGAATAAAGAATATGGCCTTAGCCATAATTACAAGTACATAATGATACATATGATTTGGTTGTGGCCACATATACAGATTACACCAATAATTACAACACTCATGCAAACGCCCTAGAATTCCTAGGGATATGCACCCTCCTCTAACCGTAGATAATGCATGAAGAAACAAACTCTGAAATAAGAAAGCTAATTAAAATGCTAAATCTAAACACCAGTATAATTTTGAAAGTGTTCTAAAGTTGGCGCAAGCATGTTGGAGGCATGCATGCCCCCTCTCCATCTCTCTCCTACATAACTGCTGCGAGCATCCTATATTCCACTAGTGTTGCGCCCCCATACACACTGCCCTCTCGCTGCTCCTGCGCACAAGAACCAAGAACAATGAAGCTGGAGCACCATCACTGCTAGAGAAAACTGACTGAGCGACAAAGGTAAAAACCTAATAAAGAGGAGGTGTCCCATATAGTAGCAAGTAGCCATGACCAGAATCGAGTGAAACTGGAAACATGAATGTGAGGTTAACTAAAACTTGCATATATCAGCATGCTGACAAAAGGACAACTCCGATAAATGCTTAACAAGGACATAGTACTACTCAAAATACCCAAAAACCAAATAACTTCCAGATGAACAGGTTACACAGATAACTTATCTCGTATAGAACCCATCCTAGGAATTTGCATTCATACTGTACAGCGTACACTGCAGCAATCAATCAAATAAGATGCATTTGACAAAAAATTTAAACATAAGGCATACACTGAACAATCTGGAATAACCCAGTTAAGATATCCTGCAACCAAAAATAAGGCTGACGTGAGAAAGAAATGCCATATTTTGTTTAGAGCTCTTGTGGTTCTCAAACAGCACAGCTGAGAATGCCATATTTCGTTTAGTACTTGTGGTTCTCAAACAGGACAGCTGATGCATGTTAACCACATTAGCTAGTGGTGGTTTCCCTGCCAAGTTCCAACTACATCTTGTAGACATGAAAAATGATTATATGACAAATTCATCAACGTTTGAAACTTGTAGGCATTTATATGCCTTGAACAGGTTATAAGCATGTATAGTTCTCAAAGAAATTGTCATTATTGTTTTGTATTTTCTAAATTGAAAGAAATTATCCTTTATTGACGTCATTTTCCCTTGTTTTTACAGCAAGGCTACTATACCTGATACATGCCCATCATAAAGGTATATCGTCACCATACGACAAAGGCAAAGCAAAATGCAGACACTCTGGGCCAGTCACAAGAACATATGGGGCAGTGCTGGGACAGAAATGGCACTTTCATTCTTCTGTCCATGGAAAATAATAGACCAGTAAATATAGCCTTGCTGGATTCCAACTAAACAAGCAATCATCCAAAATCAACAAAGATCTTTTGGCTGAGTCAAGAACATGGCTCGTATATTCTGGAAGGAAGAAACATATCGACATATTGTGCTTTACACACAAGCACAAAACATGTCTCTAGATCATTTTCTATTGTCTTGAATTCAGATTCCTTGATCCGTCTCTCAACACTATGTTGCCATTCTACTTGCAAAAATGTCAATATAGCATCCTCTCAGTGATCTCTGTCATTACATACACAGTCATCAAAATTATCATAGCCTACTCAGAAATTCCTGTCAGAAGATTCTTCTTCCTCATACCGATGACCACGGAATCCACCATCCGTGTATGGAAGTTTGTCAGGCTTGTGGTCCAGAACATGCACTGCTCTCTTGTCTAAGTCATTCCTATTGGGGGCTATCCCCATCCTCATCAAGCGGGATAACTTCTTTCTCAACCTCAGAAGAGCATGTTGCTGCACCACTTGACCATTTTGGTATCCCTCTTTGAGCACCACTGTTGACGTAGAACACTTTAGAGAATAGTAAAAGATTCCGGGATACCGCGTGAAAAGCTTCGTAAACCTCTCAGGGAGACTCATCTCCTCACAGAAGCAATTCAGATTATTTCTCTGAAGTTTCTTATGAATAGTAAGGCTCAACAGCTCGTGATAGACACCCACAACACGCTTCTCCATTACAGCACCCTTAGGATCAAGATTCGAAGGATCCTCGTAAGGAGACACATACGGGAGCCTCTGCCATTCCTCCATCCATGAAGTCACCTTGTTCATGTTTCCATACCCCCTTGGAAAATTCATATCATAAGTCAAATGCGCATGGGCTTTGAAGTTCCTGTAAGTCAATTGGTTTCCATCTTTGGCATCATCATCAGCCTGCTTCTGGAGGGCAGATACAGCAAACTCATCATTCCATCTCAAAAGCTTCAACCCCGGGTCCCCATCCTGCATCTTCACAATGCTGAAATAATCACTATACTTGGGGATCAGGGTCTTTAAATAGTCCTGTGGCAGACCCAAATCCCACTTCAATGGCTCTATGCTCTTCAAAGGAAGTTTCTTGCTGCGAGTCATCATGAGCAACTTGCACAATCTCTGCACAGAGTCCCCTGCATTCTGTTCATGGATTCTCTGCTCTTCTTTGTCAAGTTCAAGGGCCTCTTTGGTCAATCCAAACCATGGGACATCGTATCTAGGGCCAGCAAATTCCCTAAAAATCGTACGGTATCTTCTCATAAACCTCATGACCTGGAAGGTCAGACCCAGCTCCTTCTGCCTCCTGGAAACCGAAGTTATCGGCAATGACTCATCTGGGTGCTTTTTGACAATGTCTTTGAGCATGCAAACAGCCTTCAGATCAACATCCCTCTCGATTATATGATCAAAGCCTGAGTGCTTGACCCATTTAAGCCTAACGAGCGATTTTTTTTGGGTGTAGCAATGGCAATGGTGCTCCTGCAGAAATTGGGTTGAGGTAGCATCTGCTAAATTGGCCCATAAATTGTGGGTCATATTGTACAAAGTGGTATGATGTACTGCATTGGTCATGAATTGCACAGCCCGTTTTTTCAACATTGCAGGGCTTGTAATGTGGTGTTATGTACAATAAAATAAACTAGATGAATCACCGAAACTATCGTAGGTTAGCATACCTTCATAGCTATGGTCTGCTGCTCTCTTCCCGGCTCTGTTTCTCCATGAATCGACGCATTTGAACCATGACAGAGTGGCTATGTCGGCTCCCTAGAACGCTAAGTCCACATATGTGGTTTCCGTTCTTTTAATAGTGTATTGGAGTTATCTTGTTAAATAGAAAACCTCCATTAAAACCAAATCACAGGAGCAACAAAATTCCATTCGATTATAGCACGCTAGCTTTCAATTCACCGTCAGCGTAGTGCAAAGGCATCTGAGTAAGTTTGATGTGCTTATGATATGGGTGACTCTTATGTGAGTAAGAGGTGGATAAAGTCAATTTTAGTGTGAGTTTAGTTTTCTAAGAACAAGTTTTCTTGGTTTATTTAATTTTATTTTTTTTAATTATAATATGGCTCGTTTTAAAATTTTATTGGTTTATTTAATTTTCTTTTAAATTATAATATGGGTCGTTCTAAAATGGTCAAAAATTTTCATAAAGTTTTATGATTAAAGTTTCTTTATAATTTTCAACAAAATTTCTATTTTAAAATTTTCAATTTAAAAATGGTAATTTGTCTACTTTTATAAATTATAAATATTTGTGCAGTTTGAATTTATGTTGATTTATTTTATGATTATATTTTTTAATTATTATAAATGATTTTTTATTACTTTTATATTATTCATCCCAACTTTTTTTTAATTTAATTTATTAATACTATATCACATTACACATTTCATCCATATTGGGTTGTAAAGTGCACTCTCTATCTATATTAGTTATTTGTTTATTTTATTACACAAATAAATTAAAATTAGAAATGAAAATTCTAACATATCACAAATCAATATTTTAGAAGTTGCAAAGTTTAGTTGACACTATGCTCCTAGATTTCTTACTTGAGTGAGGATTTTCTCTTCCATGGCTTCCCCAATTTAAGGGAGAGGAGATGGCTCCTTCGCTTCCCTCCCCCACTTTAGCTTTGATCTAAAGGTTGTTGCTTTTAGCACTCTTATTGCTAAGCAATGGAAAAAGAAAAATCATTTAGGATGGAAACTTCAAGGTTTGTTTGGAAATTAGATCAAATTCCAACTTTTACAATTGGGGCTCAGGAGGAAAGCAATCATATTCTTAAAAATGGCACTTATATGTTATAGTTCACACGGTTGTGGCCAAATCTGAGAACATGGGATTCTAGGCTCCAAAAGCATTGGTATCTCTAGTTGAAAAGGAAAATGTAATGCTTATTTAATAAATAGGGGTATTATACAATTCTATTTGAATTCAAGAAAATGTGAGATCTTTAAGAGTGACTCCTACTTCATGGGGCCCGCAAGGATATATCTAAATTGATGGCCATTGGATTTTAACCCACACATAAAATGTGCTAAAAGAAAACCTAGTATGGGTAAGGATCCCTCACCTTCCTTTGATTATGATGGACCTTTAGTGACATTTTCTATAGCCTTGGGAGGTTTATTCATTGGGTTGAACCTAAACAAGGTTATGTTAAGTTTTAATGTTGTTATTAGGTTATTTCCAAATTACATGAGCATTCAATGCATTTCTAAAACAACAGCATAAAGAGGATCATTGAAAGAAACACAATCACAAGGTACGCAACATTTTATCCTAGGAAACCCTCATGGGGGAGAAAACCCAACAAAACTTCCTCAATATAGATTGCCAATACAATGCCAAGGCTAAGACCAAAACACCAAGAATAAACTAACACTGAGCATTTGCCTCTCTTCTCCTTCCTCCTGCAATTGCAATTGTCTTCAAGATATGTGCACTAGATGAGTGAGTGTGTGAGATGTGTAAGTGAGGCACCATCCTCACATAGAAATACTAGTTGAGGAGGCATTAGGGTTATGTCTCTTCACATGGTAGGGTCAACTTCTTCTATGAGTGGTTAAAACCACTTTATAAACACTAGGGGTCGAGTTCTCAAATACCACCATATAAGTATGGTTTGACCAATCCAAAAAAGGGGATTTGGTCTTATACAAGACCTGGCATGATCAATCCATAAAAGGGGATTTGATCTATAAAATAATAACTCAAATATAATTAGTATATTCTTCAAAGTTACAATATTTCAACACTCCCCTTAATGAGAAGGGTATTCTACTGACATGACCCAATATAACACCATCAAGAGAAAGAGAGGGCAACATCATCAACAACATATGGAACACTGATTGGCACATCTACAAATCATCAGAAGTTTTTCTCATCATCAATATCATCATTGTTCACAGCATGGAGCTGGAGTAACGTCATCATCATCATCATCATCATGAAGTTGAAACATCAACATCAATAGCATGGAGCTAGAACCACATCATCACCAACAACACAAAATCGGTAGAACATCATCAACAATAGCACAAAGTTGGTACAACATGAGGTTGAAACAACATCACCAACAACATGAGGTTGTGGTACTCTTACAGACAGTACTTATCGAACCTTCGGGATCTGCTCAGGAATCATAAGATTTCCTAGGATATAAAATCCTAACAGGCTACCACGTGGTACTCTGATAGACCATCCTTGTCAGACCTTCGGGATCTACCCAGGAATCATAAGATTCCCTAGGATATAAAATCCTAACGAAGCTACCACTACTGACCAAAGCTAGCATATACATGCACATGTACTTTAACAGACCGTCCTTACTGAACCTTCGGGATCTGCCCAGGGATGATCAATCCCCTAGGATATAAAATCCTAACAGAGCAACCTGTTGTTAGTCAGGATACCATAGTATCATTAGCATCACTCCCCCTTTCGAGGGAGGTCCTTTCGAACAATACCAAGCTTGTTTCAGAAGTATTCAAACTTCACATGAGATAGAGGCTTGGTCAACACATCTACAACCTGCTCATATGTGCCAACATATTGGATCTTTACAACTCCCCTTTGCACCATATCATGAATGTAGTGATATCATATCTCTATGTGCTTCGACTTATCATGGAACACTGGGTTCTCCGTCATATTTATACAACTATGGTTATCAAATAGAATCACAGTGGCTTCCATCTCCAGATCGAACAAACCTGTCAACAACTTCCAAATCCATATGGCTTCACAATTGGCGGAACATGTTGCAATGTATTATGCTTCTGTCATGCTGAGAGAAATATTGGATTGCTTCCTGCTTTGCCATGAAGTCATGGCTGACCCCAAACTGAAACTACATCATGAATTTATCTTCCTGTCTAAAGCACTTCCAACCCAATCTGAATCAGTATAGCGATACAGTCTAAAGTCATGATTTCCAGTATAACAGAGACCATAATCCAACATACCCTTAAGGTATCTCATCATATGTTTTGCAGCGACAAGGCGAACACGTATGGGCTCCACCAGACACTGACTCAAGGTGTTCATAACAAAGCATATATCTAGCCCAGTATTCGTTAGATACATCAATGATCCAATAATCTGTCTGTATAGAGTAGCATCAACCAACTCTGACGAAGTATCAACCAGGAGTTTCAAATTCATTTCCATGGGTGTGTTCATGGCTTTACATTCCAACATGTCAAATCTCTTCAATATTTCAATTGCATACTTCCCTTGGTTAAGGAAGATCTTCTTTGGGCTCTGCCAAACTTCAAGGCCTAAGAAATAATGCATCAGCCCTAGGTCTTTCATCTCAAACTCTGGAGCGAGTTTCTTCTTGCAATATGTGATGAGATTTTCTTCTCATGTTATGAACAAGTCATCCACATATAGTAGCAATATAATTGGCTCATCGTTCATAACCTTGAAGTAAAGGTTAGAATCAAATTTACTCTTGGTAAAGCCCAATGTCGTCAGGAAACTATCAATAATGCCATACCAAGCTCTAGGAGCTTGCTTCAACCCATACAGAGCTTTTTTCAACCTACAGACATGAGTCTTTCTATCTTCAACTTCAAACCCTTGTGGTTGTTTTATATACACTTCTTCTTCAATAACACAATAACACCATTTAAGAAGGTTGTTTTCACATCCATCTGGTGTAACTTCCACTTCGTTTGCAAGAGCTATGATGGTTCCGATAGAAGTGTATCTCGCTACAGGAGCAAATTTTTCTTCATAGTCAATACCTTCCTTTTGAGAAAAACCACGAGCCACAAATCTTGCCTTATGTTTTTCAATACATCTGTCTGTTGCATGTTTTATTTTGCATATTCACTTGGAAGATACCACATCTTTGTTCTTTGGTCTGGGAACTACTTCCCATACATCGTTATTTTTCATGGCGTTCGTCCATTCTTTCTTCTGAACGGCTTCTTCAAAGCAAGTAGGTTTCTTTTCAATGAGATCACACATCAAGGCCATATAGTTGGAGAATGACTTAGGTTTATTTCTTTGCCTCATGGTTCCTTCTGGGGCACCATACTTCTCGGCATCTTGAATAAGTTCTCTCACCCATGTTGGCTTTATCTTGTGAGAGATCGTCATGTGGGGAGGTTCTTGAGATTCTATCATATCATGATCTTCTGGAATCTCATCATCAGGAGTAACTGTAACTTCCCTCACTAGTTCTGCAACTCCGGGAGCTACAGGTTCTTCTTCATATACTTCTTCAAGCTGGCATTTCCTTGATCTTTTGAGTGTTGCATCTTCATCAAAGGTTACATCTCTATTGATCTCAATATGATAGAAACCTGGTATGTAAATTCTGAAGGCATTAGAGACCTCGCAGTATCCAACAAATATTCCCTTCTTTCCTAAAGTATCCAACTTAGTTCTTTTTTCTTTTGGAATGTGTACAAATACTGGACAACCAAATATTTTTAGATGGCTTACTTATGGCTTCTTCCAGTGAACATTTCTTCGACGATTTTGAATCCAAGTGCACTATGGGACAACCTGTGTTGGACATATACTATTGTTCTTGTTGCTTCGGCCCATAAGTGCATTGGAAGATCTTGATCTTGAATCATAGTCTTTATTGCTTCCATAATCGTTCTATTATTTCTTTATGCTACACCATTTTGTTGAGGATTATAAGGAGTGGTGAGCTCCCTCTTAATCCTGACATCTCTCCAAAAACTTCCAAATTCATTTGAAGTGTACTCTCCTCCATTGTCTGACCCGAGTATCTTGATTTTCCTTTCGGAGAGGTTTTCTACCAAGGCTTTGAATTCCTTGAACTTTCCAAGTACTTCATCTTTTGATTTCAAGAAATAAACCCAAGTCTTATGAGAGTAATCATAAATAAATGATACATAGTATACATACCCGCTTAGATAGGTTGATGGCATTGGACCGCATACATCTAAGTGGACAAGTTCCAAGATTCCTTCTGCTTTACTGTCTCTCTTTGGAAAAGGATTCTTTATGTTCTTTCCTTATGCACATCCCTTGCATACACCTTCATGATCAACCTTTAATTCTGGTAAACCTGTAACTACCTTGCTTACATATGGTAAGGCTTTTTAGTTGATGTGAGCTAGTCTTCTATGCCAAAGTTCAAAAGGACTTTCAATAAAGTGAGTCAAGGCTACATCTGAGTGACCTTTTAACCTATACAACCCACCTTCTTCTATTCCAATAACAATTGCATATTCTATAGTTTTTCCTTTAGGCCACATAAGAAATTCACCATCTATGGATGCAACTCTGAAACCTTTCTTATCTAGAGTTGAGATTGATCCGTCAGGATTTTTCGAATGACTTATGGTTGAGTTTTTATTTGCATGCGTTAATTAACCATTGAGAAACTTAATGAAGGAATGAGGAAGATTAAAGAATTATATAGCCATATACATATATGTGCATATATGAAATGCATAAAAGACATAAACAACAAACCATGACACGTCGAGTGATAACGGAGTTCGACACAACTTTGCCTACGTCTCCGGGCCTTTTCTCTGTGGGGGAGGCTTCTTTATTTCTGTTCGAAAGCTCGATAGTACATCATTACAATGCCGAATGGCTACAAGACTGATCTGGTCATGTTCGCCTAGATCTCTAGAACCACGCACAAAAAATGGCATGCAAAACGGACGTCTAGAGCTCCCAGAAATGGTCCGACATCATCTCCTCCTCAATGGCTTCTCTGCCTCAAACTGGCTTTGACTTGGCTTCTCCTCAGCATCTCTGCTTTGAATTCTCTCTAAAAGTTGTCCCCTTGGCCTCAAACAGTCCTTGGTTAAATAGTTGGGAAGTTAGTTATCCATCTCCAACTTCCTCCACGACTTTAGGCTCTAAAAATGCCCAATAACTCCCAAAAGTGAGTTAATTACATTAAAAATGGGCTAATTAATAGTTAAAACCCAAAATATGGTTATAACCCACTTTAAAACTATATAATATAGTTATATACCAACGCTAGCCTCCCGAGCTCTTGCGCGCGCCCTTTATATGGTCATATGCAACTCCATGTGGCCACGCGCTAGCGTGGGCCACCCCTGCTAGCTCTCGGTTGGTCACATGGTCGGGTCCGTTGGACCGTGGGCATACCCCACGCGCACATATGGTAACGGTTATAATAATATAATCGTCGGTTAAATGTTGAAACCGCGCGCCATTCTGTTTACATTCATAATGGTCAAGTATTAAACCCCCGCGGTCACATAACAATGCATAGAATCGGGGTCGGGGCTAAGCCCCGACCCGACCCCCCCCGCCGAATAACACATAACTCAAATTCAAATAAATGCTTTGCCATATGTTTAACAAGCAACACCATGTGGCTCGTCGGTCGGGCGGTCATTACGAAGGCTTTAAGTGGAGGGGAGGTTGTCGGTTTGAATCCGGTCGACTCCAAAACTTTTTATTAACAAACCAACAGCCAATTCTGGGGTGCCATGTGGCAAAACATGATCGGGCCACGTGGCACCCAACCATTTGACCAAGTGATTGCCACGTGTCAACCGATGATTTGTCCATGCCAACTAACCACAAACCGACACGTGTCGCTTGCCGATTCGTCCAAATCATCTGCCACGCATCGCTGTCGTATGCTCTGTCAACTTCCACGTCACTCGAGCCACGTCATCTGCTAACGTCATCCGTGCCACGTGTCACCCTTCCAGTGGTGACACGTGTCACCTTCGGATTGGCCCAACTGTGCGCCAAAAAGTCCAAAACTACATGCCACGTGTCACTCCCTGGAGCCGCCACGTGTCTTGTAAGGACCTGCCACGTCAACGTACGAACATGCCACGTCAACGTCCGTACGGACTGTACGGACTGCACAGTCAGCAAATTTTTTTGTCTGTTTGCCTTTTCAGACAGAATGCGATATCTTCGTCATACAGACTCTGTTTGACAAAGTAAATATGCCACCGGAATTAGGAAGACGAGACAGACGCAATGGTGTTGGTTTCGTCGGATTCTGAGAACTTTCATTTTTGAGCCTTTTTCAAGCCCTGTCAAGCTTCTGAATCCGATTTCGGATCACACCTCCCCACAATAAGACCTTTTGGTCCCCAAAAGGTTACTGACCAGTCAATAAGCTCGGGATAGGCCACCCGGTTTGCTCTCTGTCTCTGAACTCTGTCCTATGCACCTGTCTCATCAAGATCAACTGTAACACAATCATGACAACTGACAGTATATTGTTAGCCATTGCTACCCTGTTACATCTTACTGAAGCTACTATCATCCATGTAGAAAACATTGCTAATGACAGCATCAAAAAGACGACTGCAAATGAACTGATATACTTTAGATATCTGCACGACATGAGCTTATCTTGAAGCAACTTATGATTGATTTTCCATTCAACAACCATATCTTGTTCTTGCTTAAGATCAATTACTTCATTTGAAACAATTATGGGTTCATTGCATGCTTGCACTGCATTCGTTAATTGTTCCATTGTTTGAAGTGTTTTATTTTTTTTAACACGATGAGCATGAACCACATAATCATGACCTGCTTTAGTGAATTGATATTGATTCTTTGTCCTATAGAAGATTGCCTTACGATCAAATAAGTATGGACTACCTAAGATC
>JZKD02S1647159.1:648174-671462 GCA_000966675.3 Picea glauca | reverse complement strand
CACTGCAGTATACCTCCATCTGTCTGATCCAGTTATCAAGTTTTTCTGCATTTACTTCACCATCATATATGGGCAACTCAAATTTTACATCAAGTTTTAACAATGGCATTTCATGATTATTTTTATGCACATTTTTCTTTCTACTAGATTTAGAACTTGAACTTGAAGAAGAAGGAGAAGAAGGAGGTGTTGATGGAGGTGAAGGAGGAATATGAGGATGGTCCTCTTCCTCTTCACTTTTGCCTTTTGAAGAATTACCCAAAACTGGTCGCTTCTGTTCCAAGTAATCTTCGTACAAAACTTGCACCATCTCCGACATGGCAAAGAATGTTTTCCAGAACTCTTTCTCATCTTGAGAAATCCCTTCTTCCGATGCCATCTTCTCGCTGTGAGAAGCTCTTTTTCTCAATCCAATTAAGGGATTCTCTGCAACAAGCTCGCCTTCACCACATTGTAGCTTTTCCCTGGTTAACATGCAAAACTCAAATCCAAACGTCAACTAGCTCTGATACCACTTGATCCGTCAGGATTTTTCGAATGACTTATGGTTGAGTTTTTATTTGCATGCGTTAATTAACCATTGAGAAACTTAATGAAGAAATGAGGAAGATTAAAGAATTATATAGCCATATACATATATGTGCAGATCTGAAATGCATAAAAGACATAAACAACAAACCATGACACGCCGAGTGATAACGGAGTTCGACACAACTTTGCCTACGTCTCCGGGCCTTTTCTCTGTTGGGGAGGCTTCTTTATTTCTGTTCGAAAGCTCAATAGTACATCATTACAATGATGAATGGCTACAAGACTGATCTGGTCATGTTCACCCAGATCTCTAGAACCACGCACAAAAAATGGCACGCAAAACGGACGTCCGGAGCTCCCAAAAATGGTCCGACATCATCTCCTCCTCAATGGCTTCTCTGCCTCAAACTGGCTTTGACTTGGCTTCTCCTCAGCATCTCTGCTTTGAATGCTCTCTAAAAGTTGTCCCCTTGGCCTCAAACAGGCCTTGGTTAAATAGTTGGGAAGTTAGTTATCCATCTCCAACTTCCTCCACGAATTTAGGCTCTAAAAATGCCCAATAACTCCCAAAAATGAGTTAATTACATTAAAAATGGGCTAATTAATAGTTAAAACCCAAAATATGGTTATAACCCACTTTAAAACTATATAATATAGTTATATACCGACGCTATCCGCCTGAGCTCTTGCACGCGCCCTTTATATGGTCATATGCAACTCCATGTGGCCACGCGCTAGCGCGGGCCACCCCTGCTAGCTCTCGGTTGGTCACATGGTCGGGTCCATTGGACCGTGGGCATACCCCACGCGCACATATGGTAACGGTTATAATAATATAACCGTTGGTTAAATGTTGAAACCGCACGCCATTCCATTTACATTCATAATGGTCAAGTATTAAACCCCCGCGGTCACATAACAATGCATAGAATCGGGGTCAGGGCTAAGCCCCGGCCCGACCCCCCCGCCGAATAACACATAACTCAAATTCAAATAAATGCTTTGCCATATGTTTAACAAGCAACACCATGTGGCTCGTCGGTTGGGCAGTCGTTACGAAGGCTTTAAGTGGAGGGGAGGTCGCCGGTTCGAATCCAGTCAACTCCAAAACTTTTTATTAACAAACCAATAGCCAATTCCGGGGTGCCACGTGGCACCCAACCATTCGACCAAGTAATTGCCACGTGTCAACCGATGATTCATCCATGCCAACTAACCACAAACTGACACATGTCGCTTGCCGATTCGTCCAAATCATCTGCCACGCGTCGCTGTCGTACGCTCTATCAACTGCCACGTCACTCGAGCCACGTCATCTGCTGATGTCATCCGTGCCACGTGTCACCCTTCCAGTGGTGACACGTGTCACCTTCGGATTGGCCCAACTGTGCGCCAAAAAGTCCAAAACTGCATGCCACGTGTCACTCCCTGGAGCCGCCACATGTTCTGTACGGACCTGCCACGTCAGCGTCCGTACGGAATGTACGGACTGCACAATCAGCAAATTTTTTTGTATGTTTGCCTTTTCGGACAGAATGCGATATATTCTTCATACGGACTCCATTTGACAAAGTAAATATACCACCGGAATCAGGAAGACGAGACGGACGCAATGGTGTTGGTTTCGTCAGATTCCAAGCACTTTCATTTTTGAGCCTTTTTCAAGCCTTGTCAGGCTTCTGAATCCGATTTCGGTTCAGAGATAGAGAGTAAGTTCTTTTTCAAACCTGGTACATAAAGTACATCCTTCATTCTCATCGAAGTTTATGAATCAAGTTTGTAGGTGGATTCTCCCATTCCTTTGATAGGGTACTGATATTCATCTCCAAGTGAAACTTTCTGGGGGAAGTCCTTTTCTGTAAGGCTAGAAAGAATGTCTTTCTAACCTGTCATGTGCTTAGAGGCACTGCTATATATGAGCCAAGTATCTTCTCTAGGTGTCACAGATCCTAAGAGGGTTGAAAACAAAACACAATCTTCAATCTCTTCTTTAGTCAACTTCTTGAGTGGCTCATAATCTTCAGTTGTATGGGCATGATGTCTTTTTTTATTTATCTTCTTGTATTCTTCCCTTCTGGCAGGACAATTCTTAGCAATGTGTCCCATCTTATCACAATGATAACATTGATAAGAGGATAAATATTTTCTCTTTCTTTGACCCTTATGATATTTCTGGAATCTCTTTGGAGGGTGAGATTCTTTATGAAAGTGGGTTACCTTTTGAACATGAGACCTTTTCTTTCCTCCTTTAGCATGAGCAGTTAGGGATTGATATTCATCTCTTAATAGGACGACTTCTCAGTTGGCTACTCTTGCTTCTTCTTGAACACGTTCTTTCCATACGTTGTCAAATTGGAGTTTCTCTTTTCTTGCACAAATAGTTTGGATGAAGGCATCCCAAGGTATTGTGAGACCACTAAGAGTTGTCATTATAAGTTTGTCTTCATCTAAGTTGTCTCCAATTGCCTCTAATTGTTCCTTGAATTGATAAACCCTAGAGAAATAGTCTTGAATTGTTTCTCCTTTCTGCATCTTTGTATTCTTGAGTTGGGTTCTCAAGTTCATCTTCTGGTTGATGTTATTTCCTTCATACATTCTGGTTAGGGCATCAAACATATCTTTTGGAGTATTCTTAGAAGATACTTGAGGGATCAAGTGGTCTTTAATAAAATCTAAAATTATTCTTTTAACCCTAATCATATCCTTCTTGTACTTCTCTTTGGCTTCATGTTCTTCAGGTTCCAATACATTTTCTTTTATGAATTTTGCAAGATCATTCTCTTCAAGAATGAGTCCAATTATGTACTTCTAGGCACGAAAATTTTCCACACCTTCTAACTTGTCAACAAGCTTGGTGCTTGCAGACATCTTGACCTGGAGCTAGGAAAATGACTAGAAAATGAAAGTGCTCAGAAAATGAATTTGAACTTACTAGGAGATGCGTTGGGCTGAGGCGAGTTGGCTAGAGTTGACTGTTTCAGAAGATTCCAAGTTTTACCCCTTGAAACTTGACCTGCACAAATATGGACTGGTACTTCTGGTATTGGTTCTAGTTTCCTGGTTTTCTGGTTTTTTGGTACCAGCCGAAACTAAGGTTTGACTTTCCGGAGAATTTGGCCACTGAAAAGGTTCTCTCCAGTTGCCAAAAGATGTGTTAGGGCAAGGCGCACTTCCCAAGATAGTTTTTGGTCAAAAAATCCTCTCTAGTAAAAATCCCTAATTTCCTTGTACGACAATAGTGACTTTTTAGATACCCAATGAAAGGTGCTCTATTCAGTCAACCTCTGATACCATGTTAAGTTTTAATGTTGTTATTAGGTTATTTCCAAATTACATGAGCATTCAATGCATTTCTAAAACAATAATATAGAGAGGATCACTGAAAGAAACACAATCACAAGGTACGCAACATTTTATCTTGGGAAACCCTCATGGGGGAGAAAAACCAACAAAACTTCCTCAATAATAGATTGCCAATACAATGCCAAGACTAAGACCAAAATATCGAGAATAAACTAAGACTGAGCATGCCTCTCTCTTCTCCTTCCTCCTGTAACTGCAACTATCTTCAAGATATGCGCACTAGATGAGTGAGTGTGAGAGGTGTGTAAGTGAATCACCATCCTCACATATAAATACTAGTTGAGGAGGCGCTAGGGTTATGTCTCTTCACATGGTAGGGCCAAATTCTTCTAGGAGTGGTTAAAACCACTTTATAAACACTATGAGCCGACTTCTCAAATACCACCATATAAGTATGGTTTGAACAATTCACAAAAGGGGATTTGGTCTTATAAAAGAACCAACATGATCAATCCACAAAAGGGGATTTGATCTATAAAATAATAACTCAAATATAATTAGAATATTCTTTGAAGTTACAATATTTCAATAGGTTAGTGTGCATGTGTTAGGATATGTGTGGAGGTAGACCTTAAGAAAGGTCTCCTAGAGGAAATTAAGTTAAATCTTTATTGTTGGACTTGCCTTAACGAGCTAGACTATGAAATAGTACCATTTAAATACAAAAAATGTCTTGAATATAGAGATTTTGCAAAGGATTGTAAGAAAATTTAACCTCAATTGGAACAAGAAAAATAAGAGCTCAGACCCCTTTCTCAAACCAATAACAAGGGAAATAGGGAAACCTGGTATCAAAGCCAACTAAGCCAACCGTAAAATCAAGGATCTTTAAAGCAAAACCCATGGAAAGTCCTCCTCATTTCTCTAGTTATCTTAACTTCAAACAAATTTGATATCTTAGGTGAGGAAACCCCTCCTCAAGAATACCAAGAGGAGGGGGAGATACGTGGTTAGCATCTTGCTTAGAATATATTTTAGTAGAGTGAATAAACTACAAAAATGGAAATCCTTGGAAATGACCCTGAACAAACCAAGATGTTGAGAAATCCTCATCTCCTAAGCTCGAGCTCAATTGTTATAGAGAAAATCACACCACTAGAAAAATCCCAAGCATATGTTTTTATCCCAATGACTCTAGTTCCAAAGTAGAGGTCTTCTTGAGTATGAGATAATAACCAAAAATAGTTTTGCTTAAGTCCCACGCAAAGAAGAGCCCCCCCAAAAAAAAAATATGCAAAGAGAAATTAAGAGGTAAGAGAAGAAGAAGCACAAAAACTAAAGTGATGGGATCCTAATCAATTATCCATAATGCCTTTGGGATGGGCAATAAAAAATATTAAGATACAAAATGAAAAGAACTTTCCTAGATTTTCTTATAGGTATGGGCAGCTAAATCAAGCAAGAATATTCAAATAGCCTAATAAAAAACTAAAGCCAATGATCGTAATATGACCCTAATGGGGCACTAAATCTCACTCTCCAATTGGCAAAAGAAAAAGGAATTACCTAGATGCATGTATATGGTGACTCCATGTTGACTATCAGATGCATGAATGGGATGTCCTATTTACAAAATTATACTCTTCGGCCTCTCTTTCAGGATATTAGATATACAACTCTATTCTCTCATCTCTCATTCAATCATGTTTACAGGAACAAGAACAAAGAAGTGGACATGCTCTCAAAAGTTGGAATGGCAATGGACAAGGGCTCGTGGAAGGTCACATAAAAAACCTCATTGAGATCAATAAAATATCTTCACAACTCTTAGATACCTCCAATGGTTTTTTTCAGTTGTTTTGGTTTCTACAACTGTTTTTCAAATGATTAATATTTCTTCTAAGTTGTAAAGAACTTTAAAAGCTCTCTTTTATATAATTATTTTTGTATAACATTGTGACTTTTAAGGGTTGTTTCTCATAGGCCAACCAATGAAATGACAACAATGGACTCTAAAAGCTATGGTTTATGCTTGTTTATTTAGAAAAGATACAAGCTATCTACTAAAGGAACGCCATTGACATCCACCTTTCTATAAATATATATGACCCTAATGGGGGCATATATGCGGTCAAATGTATATGTAATAGTAGGTTGGCCTAAGAGTGGACATGCATGGGAAATGAATGATAATATATAGATCAAAAGATTTATTATGATATGCATGGAGTTATTATTTGATGTATGTATGTACTTGAGTTAATTGGAAGTTGTTCTCTAGAGTTATTGTGTAACTAGCCACTATTGTGTAATTCATCGCTATTATAGTAGTGAAGAGTTACATAATAACTCATTATACATTAGGAGGACAACTCCCTATTAACCTAGAGCAACTCCCAATTAACACAAGTACATGGTTAATTGGGAGTTACTCTATGGAGTTATTATATAACTCATCACTACTATAGGAGTGATGAGTTATATAATAACTTGAGAGAGACCCTAATTAACCCAAGTACATCAACTACTATAGAAGTGATGAGTTACACAATAAATCTAGAGAACCCTCAATTATACCAAGTACATATTTAATTGGGAGTTGTTATCCAAAGTTAATGTGTAACTCATCACTAATATATGCATGATGAGTTATACAATAACTTCTTATACTTTAGGAGAACAACTCTCATTTAATCCAAGTACATCCATTTATCCAAATTGCAAGTCCATGTATATCATAATGACTCTTTTTTACCTACATAAATATGCATATTCACATTCATTACCATGTAAGCCCACTAATAGGACAACCTACTTTTACATATACATTTTACCAAAAATATGCCCCCATCAAGGTCAACCATATAATCATTTTACAAGGGAAAATAATGGAGAAATCCACCTTTCTATAAATGTCATAGAGTATCTAGAAAGGGGCCATTGTCACTACATAAGCATTAGAGGGCTCTTGAGAGGAATTGTCACTCTTTAGGATCCCAACATTATTTAATTTGGAGTAATGCTTATTATGGCCACATTGGAGTATCAATACTCGTCTCTTAGTATTCTACAAACTATGCAAATAATAAATGTTTATGCTCAAAATATTTGTATGGAAAAAAGTGTGTATTGCAAAAAGGCTTGATTGAATCCTTCTTCAAAGTTGCTAACAATGTGAAAATAATCGCTGACATCATCTCCTCCTTGGTTTTGGATCACAATCCTATTGGCCTCTTAGTGTTTTTCTCCCAAGGGAAAAGGCCTATCCCCATTAGATTCAATGTTATTTGTATAGAAAAACAAGAGGTTCTCACTATCATAGAAATTCTCTTGGGAAAGGAAGGTTATTAGCTTCCCCTCTTTTGTGTAGGAGCATAAAATCAATTCCATTAAACCACAATTAAATATTAAGGTGAAATCCTCACAAGATTCACCCTCTAAATAGATTGAAAAGTGGAAAAGAAGGTTGGGGGAAATCCAATGAAGACTTGAAGTAGAGGAACCCCATAATTTCTACTTGTAGAAGAAAGGGAGGCCACTTCATAGCTACTCAAAGATTAAGCAGCAAAAGAGGAGGTTTAGTGCCTAAAATACATACGTGTTATCACTAAAAGTGGACAACAAAAACACCAATTTTTTCACAAGTAGGATTGCCAAAGAAGAATTAAAAATCACATGTTAGAAACCTCCTTACCAAATGGTAGTAAAATGAACAATTTCAAAGAAATATTACAATTGACACATTCTGATTCTAAATATTTATTCTTAGATTGCCCCCTTAGGATCTCCAACATAGGGAAACCATCTTTTTAATATCCCTTGTTTAATACCAGAGGAGGATAGTGGCCTCCTCACCAAGGAAATCTAATAATCTTTAGGACTTGTGTATAAAATACATTATCCAAAAATTAATTTATAACTAATGTGTAGAATGTAAATTCAACAACATTTACAATTTGGCCAAGATCCTTTTGATACACGTATGTTAGCTTGAACTGATATTTGTAAAAATACATGTGCATTTGCATAACTTTGAATCATTATAGAAAACAACTTAAAAGGCCACTCTTATGATAATTATTACATAACAAATGCTTTGACCCACAACATATTCCATTGATGAATTCAAAGCCTCTTTTAAACCATGGCTTGCATATAAACCTATTGTTTTGATTATGGAGTCGTCATGTGCTAATACTAGAGTCAACCTCACTTAGACAAGGTTCTTATGAAATTTTTTGTCTATCTTCTCCACCGTAGGTTTGTTGTTGGTGATATATATATATATCACCAACAACAAACCTACGGTGGAGAAGATATATAAAAGTTGTTTGTTTTGCATTGGACTTAAGTTCATAATTGTATATATGAAACTGCACTACTTCATTGAACTCTAAAATGACATTATCGGTTTCCTTGATTTTTCTTAATACACGCATTCCACCTTCTAGGGGTTCTCTTTTAATCATATTGTTGGGTGTCTCTACTAAAAATATAAACCCTAGAGTTAGCAGAAATGCAAGGGTTCATACCAAGCCCAATGGAGGCCTTGATTCCCATGGATTTATCTTGTCTATTTTATAGTTAACTAAATTAATGAATATAATACCTATTGTAATATTGAGGTGGCTTCATCTTATCTATTTGATATTTCAGTATATTGATGAATATAATGCCTATTGTAATATTGAGGTGGATTCATATTGTAATATTGAGGTGGATTCATGCTATAGTAAGCCTATAACTCTACTTTAATGGAGTAGCATACTTGTTTTTATTTTTATGAGAGTAGTGTTTTTGTGGGTGATTAGCCATGTGCCATTTACTTTTATTTGCTTGACATTTTATTCTATCTTTGTAACCTTTGCTTCTATTAAAACCCTAGCAGATCTATATGAAAGGGTTCATAAACTCAATTTTAGGTTTTCAAAAAAAATATTAAAGGGCTTTGGCTTACCCATTACTTGCATTCATCTTCCTAAAATACTTATTTCGTTCATTGTTTTCATTTCCTTAATAGCGAGGTTTGATCCTTTTATGAGAATCTCTTATAGTATATGCATATAGTTATGTTTAGAACACTTGAATTTATGGGGCATTCTCATACATTGGTTATGCGTAGTTTCGTTGAGTTATGAATGGTTTCATTAACATTGATGGCAAAGGATATTATTTGCTTATACACAATTATTTTAGATCATTGAGTTGATGAATTTAATGCTTGTTTTAAACCTTGGCCCTCATATATAAATTGTTATTTTGATTGTCAAGTGGTCACGTGCTAATACTAGATCCAACCTCAACTTGCCAAGGTTATTACACAAAATCTTGGCAATATACCCTACCCTAGGGATTTATATTGATCTGGAGATAGTTGTAGCCTCTACAGACCTGGGGAACTGGGCTTTGTTAAAAAAACATACAAAGTGCAACACTTGCATGTAATGAATCTAGGAACACATATATTTCCTCACAATAGACATATATTTTTGAAAATATAGTAAAACATAGAGAGACTAAATTGCTACATGTAAACATCACTCTAGAGAAACAATAATGCAATGCAATTGTTTTTCGTAGATGTCTTAGTATATTGCAATAAGAGTGCAATAAGCCCAAAATATTACCGATTCTTATATGCAAGGACATTGTTGTCCATTGACAATGTAAAAGATCCTTGTAGACAAAATTGTCGAAGTTGATCTAATGTCTAACTAATATCATTAAGGTATTCTTGACAAGAGATTTATGTTAGTTTTGGAAAGATTTGTTGCAATTGCATGTTATGCAGCATGAAAGTGATATTTATATTATATTTTTCCAATGTGCACTCCAAGCTATGATTGTAGAAGTATTCTTTGTTTGCTTGGCAGTAAGCACCCCGGGCTAGCAGATTTGATACAGGAAAAGATCTAGGGAGGAGTTGCTTATATCCACTACATAAAGGTTTGAATGGAGACAAAAAAAATCCTTTGTGCAATGAGGACACCTTCGATCTATATACTAGTAGAATGTTGATTAGTGATATATGGGTTGGAGGATGCAGAAAGTGAAAGCATAACTCAACTGTAGGCTAACATATTGTTACTCGAATCATGCTACTAGCAAAAGGTTGTAAGTTTTTTTTGGCTTCATCATTTAACATGTCAATAAAGGTTGAATGTCTAGTATGTAGGCTTGAAGTTCCTTTTGATCCATTTCAGACTATATTTCCAAACTCGAACATTGGAACAATTTTGCAAGCCATCTAATCCTATACTTCAAAGTAAAATTCCTTATAAGGCCGATTGAGTTGAAGTTGAAAAGTAGAATACAATATAATGCAATAGATGGTCTAGTAGAGAGATAATATGGAGGAACAATGAGAATGCTAATTTTGATTCAAGACTTAGGATACTTACTGTCGATTTTCTTTCTTTTGTTTGGTTCTAGTTGTTAATTTAATGAAGGAAAGTGACAATTGCACCAATAAATCCAATTGAATAAGTTGCATATGCTGCATTCATCTAAGATATGTTATGTGTGGCAAGAGCCAGACATTTGTACAGACTCAAGAAATTTGCTCAATGATGGTGTTTGTGTTCAATATAAGACATTTTTTTGAATCACCTTATTCGAATGAGGTCTTGTGTCGAAGACCAAAGTTCCTAATTTAGACACTCTTTACTCATTTCAAGTAAGGAATGAATTATAATATCATATTGTTGCCAACATTTACTATTTTTATTATTTTTCCATGTTTGTCATCAACGTCAACACAGACAAGTTATGTTTTGGTTGGAGAGATGATTCTTTTTCTACAACCTAGGCATATAAGACTAATACATCATCCTCAAAGAGATTCCCTAGCATGTGTGTACAAAGTTGCACAATTGTACATGATGTTTCAATGCATACTTGACTATAATTGAAAATATTTTTATGTAATTTTGTTATTGTATTTGAAACCTGTGTTATTAGCACAAGAAGATATCTAATGACTATGTAACTATAGAATCTTTATCAAAATAAGAGAAAAAAAAAATTAAAGGTATTACTGGTTAATTGGTTTATAAAAATCTTACTTGTCAATTTTTTTTTAATAAATGTTTTTTTCAATATCATTATGAGTGGCCTCATATTTTGAAGAAACCATCATGGGCATTCTAAAATAATTAGGGTCATATAAGTTAAATAAATTATTTCTTTTAGATTCATGAGTGATGCATTAAAAAATTGAAGAAAAAAATCAAAGATATTAAAGAAAAACAACACATTTTATCAAATCGATAAAATAATTCTTTATCTTCCATGTGCTATAATAAATTTGTTATCTATTATAACTAGCACAATGCACATTGAAGTTCAAGTAGACATATGAATAATTATTAAGAAAAACTATGGTTAATGTAATAAACACATCTTGCTTGTCATGTTGCTTTATTTTTCCTACCATGCCTCTAGCCTTGCCTATGCTAGAGGAAGACATGGTGGAAGGTTTGCAAGAGACAAGAACCTATGAAATATTGAAAATGGGTATAATCAAAATGAAAATGGGCATAATCAAAATGTTTAAGAAAACCCTATAAAAAAACATCATGTGCATGGAGAACATAGAGTAAAGGGGATTGAAAATGTTAGGAGATGCACATCTCTATGCATCCTATTATGAAAAGAAAAGAAAGCAACTTAGAAAGCTATGAGAAAGCTCAAACAATATTTGCAAAATAGATTGCATTTTGTTTTTTGATTTCTAGTTGTCTTCTTTGATTTTGAAGAGCAATGCAAAGAATCTATACAATCATTGGAAAATGGCATTTATGTGACAAAAGAATAAGCATCAGAAATCATGCTTGTTGGAGGACATTATAAAGTTGTTTGGTTATCCAAGAAAAACAACAAAACTGTGTGTGTGTGTGTGTGCGTGCGCGATTAAGTATCGTTAGTAGCAAATTTCATTTGCCATCATTTGAGAAGAGAATAAATTAAATCTTGTTTTTTTATTTTTTCTTGAAAACAAGGATGGATTGATATTGTTGAACATTTACACCACAAAAATGTCTATAGATAGTCATGCGAGGAAATATTGTTCATCGATACTTAGAACAAGTGACTTTCTTATAGGTATGAAAGTACATGCAACTATGAACATGATACTATAGAAAAGTATTTGAAAAGGTTTTCAAAGGAATTGAAAGACAAATGGCATGATATTAAGTCTCATTGGCATCAAACATACTAAAGATCACACTTTTGTTTGGCCAAGATGTCTATAAATGATCAAGCATATCGTTGGTGTTGCTTGTTGTTTTTGTTGTATGCAATCTCAACTTATGAATTTTCATAAATGAGAGAAAAAAATTATTCGTATTGTTATTTTGCAATGTGTCAAAGTTTAAACTACCAATGATTACAATGTGTTCATCTTGTCAAATGTCTATTGCTATGGTGTGCACAAAGTAGAGAAAAACTTCAAGTGGTGCATGTGGTGAACTGCAAATATTTTCCAACATGAATAGTCTTACCAATTTGAAAGTGGGAAACAATTGATTCGATATGGTTTGTTTCATAATTTTCTAATTTCTCAATCATTACATTCTTTTTGTAACACATAAGAATGCCATGAAGGTGAAATGTTGATAGAAAATAATAATTTTTTCCAAGTACACTTTCTTTTGGAATTGAGTTTGTTTGTGTTTCTTGGAAACACAAGACATTATTTTGCATAAGTTCATAGTCGTTGATGATATTTTCAATATGCAATGACAAGATTCATGTGTTCATGGAGTATATGAACAAATAATGTTCTTTCGGTATTGATTGCAAACCATATTCAAGTTGCCAACATGCATTTGTTCAAATCCTTTCTATTTCAATAACAACTTTCTCAGATAGAACAAAATTTGTTTGTTGCAATTTTCTTATCAAATAGAGTGATTGGATATCTCTAACATGAGAAAGTGTTGTGTAAACAAGTCCATGTTGTTTAACCCCATTGGAATAAATTCTAACTAGCCCATTGTAAGGCCCTATGATCTATTTATTGTTTGTGCACATGCCAATTGAACATGGAGTTATGCTTGAATGAAAGGGATTCTATCTGTTGATGTCACTTGTCTACAAATTCTTGTGATAGGTGTCCAATTATGGGAGGTGTTAGAAGCAAACAAATGGTCCATTATGGCTCATTGAACCAAGCTAATAGTTGGTGTTGCAAATTCAATCCACACTTGTGTTCTATGTAATGCCTAAAAATTCCTTTTAAACCATATTCAATGGAATAATTGCCTCTAGTCAACTCATCAAGCATATTTTGTTTTAGGGCAATTGTAGAAGGAAATTGCATCTTCTTGTCCCCATAGGTATTTTCTTCCACTGGATCTATTTTCTTATCATGTGCTTTTATTATGAATGTTTCTAATTCTAGAACAACCAACATTTTTTTATTGTATTCTTCAACATGTTTGTTTCTGTGAAAAAGGTACAAACATGTTGGATCATTTGGTGGGAATCTATAGCAATGTTTATTTGGCATATTCATTTTAAACCATTTACTAAACTCTATTCAATGGAATAATTGCCTCTAGTCAACTCATCAAGCATATTTTGTTTTAGGGAAATTGTAGAAGGAAAATGCATCTTCTTGTCCCCATAGGTATTTTCTTCCAATGGATCTATTTTCTTATCATGTGCTTTTATTGTGAATGTTTTTAATTGCAGAACAACCAACATTTTTTATTGTATTCTTCAACATGTTTGTTTCTGTGAAAAAGGTACAAACATGTTGGATCATTTGGTGGGAATTTATAGCAATGTTTATTTGGCATTGTCTATCCAAAAGTTATATGGGTTTGTGTCACATTGGAAGCTTGATTGTTCAAAATTCCAAGAATCATGTAAATTTTGTGCTTGACAAAGGTCACCCCAAAATATAATATCAAAATTTTTGAAAGGTGTTATTGGAGTGTGCATAATTTCTTGTATCTCTATGTCCATGTTGTGTAGCATTCGAGAACCAATTAATGATGTTTTGTTCATAAGAAATAGGTGATGTTGTTCATATTTTTTAGTCAATAGATCTAATGCATTGGAGTTTAGCAGAAGCACGTTTGATAGGGTCAAGGAGAAGCATAAAGTTGAATGTACTGTGATGTCGTTTGCATTGTATGTAGTCTTTCTAGTAAATACAACTATGATTCCTTTTTTTTTTTCAAAGGATAACTATGAATTTGTTTATTGTCAAAGTGCAACAACCCATGGTAGATTTCTTTTGCTATAAATGTCTTTCCTATCTCTACACCTCTAGTAAAAAGCAAATGAAGAGGTGTGTTTAGATTTTGTTTTTCTCATTATGATTTCCTTTGTTATTGATTGTTGTTCTTTGTTAACTTTTTTTCTTCTAATGTCATAATAATCTTCCATGCTTAGAACAAATGGTCGTTAAATGGTTTCAACAACACTAGTACATTGAGTTCGAGTTTATCTAGAGATCATTTTGTGGATTAGAGCATTCTATATATCATTCTTTTAGGTACAAAGCTATACGGTTGTTGATTTAGAGAAGCTTCTAATGCAAATGTTTGTTTAGATCTAGATGCAATTGTTTTAGAGGCCATGCCAATGTCACCTCAAGTTGTTCTTGTTTCAAATATAAACTTGTGAATAATAGGACCTATTAGTAATTTTTGGGACAAGTATGTCTCAAACCATGTTGACATTTTCCTTTCAAGACATTCTCGATTTCTTTATATGGGTCATGTAGCATAATTCTTTTTCTCTAAAAACATTATCTGGATGTTTTTACTGATTGTATTGAATGTATTGGATGACAGAGGAATGCTTTATGTTCTTAAGATTTGGATTGATGAGTACCACACAAAATATTTTTCTAGACATATATTTTCAAGTTTAGGAGGTCTTGCATTGTCCTTGTCAACAACAAAAGAAAACATAATTTCTTTAGCATCGTCAGGGTATTGTTTCAAGAATCTAGGTTTCTTTAGGATAAATGTTCTTTTTTCAAATGGTGCAGTATTAATGAATATTGTTTTTCTATAAATTGAATATAAAGGCAATGGGAGGACAATGTGCATGACTTGTCATTTAGACAATTGTTTCATGTTAAGAAGTGCATTTCCAAGTTTGCAAATAGTTTCAACTTTTCCATCATTTCTACAGAGGAATTCTTTCTATTTTTCTTGAACTAAGTTGTCATGATGTGATCCATGTTTATGATGTAGGAGCTACAATATATTGTTGTAGCATAAGCATCTAAGATGAAATGTGCATCTGTATTTGCATGCCATAGTTCTTGAACTTTTTTAGCAAATGCATTTATCCATATGTTTGACGGGTCTCTCTTCATCAACAAAATAGAGTATAAAAGAGAATAACACACGAGAATAATGTGTTTGTCTCTAGTTACTTTGAGGTCAAACAAGAACATGTCAAAGGACATGTTTTTAGAATAGATTTTGTGTTGTAAAAGACAAAACAGTTCTTTTGATTTTTCATTGCTCGTGTTGCAATCATGCTCCAATTGATGCATGATAGCAATTTTATCCATTGGAGGAAGTGGGAAATTAATCTACATTTGGATCATTGATGTTTCTTGCAAGTTTTTTTTTGTGATGATGAGTTTGAATCTTAAGAAGATAGTCATTAAGAAATAACGAATTAGAATATATATATCTACCAATAAATTTCTCAATCTCATTATTGAAATCTTGTCAATAGCACATCTCATATTGAAAGCAATTCATGCTCAACCCATTGCCTATATTTTAGAATTTAGTAATGAAGTAGTCTACTAGTTCTCTATTTCTTGAAACAAAACCTCAAAGCATTGTTATTATGTGCCACAACTACAAATGATATGATGCTTCTTGATCAATGAGTTGATAGTTCCTCTAGAAATACATTTTTCAAGACCGTTTGGAGACTTGTTCTATCCTCTTGTAATGAATGGCACAATGGAGGCCAAAGATGTTCGACACTAGTGAAATTCCCAAAGAATGCAGGAGTACCAAGCTGTCATATCATTGAAAAGATACTTCTTCTCATGTTTTGAAGATAGTCAAGTGAGGTACATATGCTTTTGATATATATATATATATATATATATATGCATTTGGGGATTTAATACTTTCTCAAGGTTATTTGTGTACTTTAAATCTTTGGCAACTATTTTTCTTCCTTTTAGCTCTCCTTTGTGAACAAAAATTCAAGCAAACCTTAAAAATTCAAGCAAACCTTAAAACTTGGTTTATAAGAATTCAAATTTCATTGTAGAAAATATATTTAGTGGTTGCAAAATATTTAGTAGCATGTAAAATCTCTCACCACATTATTTGTTAATAAGACAAATTCTTGATGATGTCATCGGGTTGACAAGATCCATAAAATAGTGTAGGAAAATTTAACTCCCAGAGAACTTGTGTTGGAAAATTTCCAATGGTTTGAATCCTTCAGAAGGTGCAATTTGTGTGATTGTGTTATCTAAGTCATCTATCATATGGGATTTCCCATAGCCATGCATTATTGTTTAAGATATTAATTCAATATCTTCATCACCATCAACATAATTTAAGTGTTCTATATTCAATAGATGATTGATGCACTCTTTAATGTTTTCATTGAAAACCACTTCCCATTCATGATTGATAACAACACCTTCATTTGTGTAGAGCAAAGTGTTGCACAAGTCATTAAGAGCAATCATGCCAATTCTTGGTTGAACTTTCCTAGATAATAGGCATTTTTGCATTTCAATTTTATTTTTAACATTACTGCAACTATCATCGAGTCCGACAAATTTATGGATAAGACTAGTTGAATTTGATCTAAATTTGCAAGAACATTTATTATCCTACTAGTGATTCCAAATCGATCCTTTTTGTAGCCAAATTCTCTTATTTGTGCAAAATCCATCCTTGATGATACTAACCTCTCTTCTATAGTTGTCAAGGTCTTCACATATGCTAATTTGTTGTTGTGGAAATTTTGTCAAGGCAACACAAAAGCAACATTTCTTTTAATGTTGTCATTCTCTAGTGTGATGTCATGTGTTGCTTTAGATTTATTTATCTAGGTTCCAATAATATAATTTGTTCCATCAAGTGATGTAGTCCAATTGGTATCTTTAAAATACATTTGAAGCAATGGATGGAAATGTGTGTGCAAGGAACTCATGACACAATGCATTATATAAAGCACTTTTATGGAATCTTTTGTGGAATATAATCTTAGGATAATTGTTTGTGGTTCAAAACTCCATATTTATATGTTAATGTTAAGTAAATTACATAGCCATTGCATTGCAAATTCACCTCTTTCTATGTTAACATGTTCATACAAGGCTGACAAATTGATAATATAGCCTTGTTAGTTAACAATAAATTACTCTTTTATAATGATGTTATCAATAAGGTATCTATTCAAGCACACAAATTTGCTAATGTCATATGTAATGAAGGCATTGTAGAAAGTTTGTGCTGTTATTTTTCTCAAAGAAGGCATATCAAAGAACAATGTTAATTTACAAACAAACTCAAATAATGAGTCATGGTAATCACCAACGATGTATAATTGTTTCTTTAGAAGTGCTTGTTCAATAGATGACATGTCCATTTGAGAAACTAAACACTGATCCACAAATTCACATGGAGTAGCTAGCTAAAATGAAGGTTTTGTAGTGTCTACTAATTTATATGACAAAAGTGGCTCAAAGTGACCACTCGTTGGATTTTAGTCATGGAACAATAAGCTAAATTCATATTCATATTTCCTCATGTTGAAATAAAGGTATCATGTCCTTTTTGTAAATGACCAACTAGAGATTGGAATAACTAGCCACCTAGAAAACCATTTAACATGGAAAATATCACCCCAAAAGTTGAGTTCACAAGTCTTGTTTAGGCGAGAAGCATATAGAGACATTCTTTGCAAATATTTCTCAACATCCTCGACATTGTGCAAATCTTCTAGGAAATCATTAGTCAATTCCATTCTCATTAAGAGGAGAGCTATAGGGTCTTCATGATCAAATTTAGCTCAAAAGTGATTTATTATTCCTTGCCTTATCTTAATTCACATATAATGAACTTGTAGCAATATTTCCAATGCATCAAACAAGCAATCTCTTGATTCATAGTGGGAACTTTGCAATTGGAACAAATGGAACCCAGATAAAATGAGATCAATTTATTTCACATTTGGTTCATGTATTACAAAAGAATTTGGTGCATTCATATAGAGCGCTCCATTAAAGTCCTCTTCTTCTAAATATGCATTGTTCATCCTACAAGAGGGTGAACACCTAATAGTGTAGACTTGATAGACAAATGTGAAATAGTGATAGAAGGTTCAAAGGCCAATGATATTTCAATTGCTTGCATCTTTAGCAAAAGTAAGCATCAATTGCTTCACCTATCACAACAAGGGGAAAATGGAGATGAAAAAGTTAGACAAAATTAAAGAGATTTGTATTAGTAGAAAACAATCTACAATCAAGAACACTTAATTGATTTCAAGCATGCTTGTTAAACAAATGAAAAGCATGAAAAAAAAGGCTACATGTATGCAATAAAAAACAATGACAATTTGCAATAAGAAGTGAAGAAACATAAGAAATGTTGAAACAAACGAGTGGATGTTTTTTTCTTTTTTCTTTTGCTTCATTACTAGCATAGCCTCAAGTGAACCAAGAAGTTTTCATTACCACAAAAAGAACAACTAAATTTTGTAACATGGTTCTTGAATCTTTTGTTAGAACTTGGAATCTTATTTACTCAATATCAAGGATACAAGAATAACATTTGCAAATTATGCCTATTAGTTCTTTTGCAATAGCTCTCTCAAATCAAAGAATTATCTTGTAGGAAATGTTGAGTCCTAGATTCATCTATTTGGGTTCCAATAATAACACTTGTTCCATTGAGCCATATAGTCAAATTTGTATCTTTAAAATACTGATCCGGATTATGTTTGGAATGAAATGAAAGCAAAGATATTACGATGAAACACTCATGAAAATTGCTCGAAACAGAGAAATACAACAATACTTGATTTCTATTAAGGAAATAATTGTGAAGATGCTATAAAAATACAGAGTGCAAGACTCACTAGAATGGTGGTAGCTTTATCTCTGAGAAGAGATGTGACGACTACGCTCATTCACCAGAAGATCATTACAATGAGGCTTTGAAGGCCTTTTTATGTTAAATAGGAATGCCAAAACCCTAGACATCTAAAAACCTAACCCTAGGAGATGAAACGCCAAAAGTCATGTGGGCCTCGTTTAGGTAAGTTAGTGTTAATGTTTATGCCATTATTATAGTTCTTTGCATTTCAATAGATAAGAGCATCATAAGAACAAGATCACTGAGAAATACACATTCACAAGAGACACAACAATTATCCTGGGAAACCATCTAGGGGAAGAAAACCCAACAAAAACTTCCTTATCATAAATAGCTTATACAATGTTCAAGAGATAACTCAAACCAATATAGATAGTCCTCCCCAAGAGATGCGCTACTCTTCTTCTCCTCTCTCCAACTGGTAATTGCAGCTTGCCTCATAAGATAATGAGCAAGTGAGTTGTGTGTTTGAAGTGAGGCGCTAGCCTCTTATTTATACAAGACTGACACGTGCGAAAGGTCACAATTGGCAGGGATGACCTCTCACTTTGGGTGGGTAAACCCACCTTTAATTAATTCTAGGTCTTCCATGATAACTGTTGGGGCCAACTTCTTATTCTGCCCTTTGTAATTGTCCGATGACCAATCCACGAAAGGGGATTTGGTCCTTATACAATTACCGACATGATTAATCCAATAACAATAATAATAATAGTGACATGATTAATCCGCAATGGGGATTTAATCCAATAATAATAAGAATGCTCTTCGCAGTTACATTATTTCAACACTCCCCCTTAACAAGAAGGATATTCTTCATTAGCATCAGGTGAGAAAAGTCTGCATCATTAGTGGCATATGGATGACAGTATCGTCAATATCATCTTGAAACATTGTCTAGCACATTTACGAGTCATCGAAAGTTTTCTTCATCGACAACATCATCATTCTCAAAAGAATGCTATCATCATCTGCATCAAATATGTATTAGTAAAAATGATACCTCATCACAACACTAGGCTGGCACATCACAATACTACACTGGCTCAATGTCACAACTGATAAGCTAGTAGCTCAGTGTCAGTCACATCTTGCTTTACGTCTAACAACTAGGTCAGAAGCAAGTAATATCATCATCTCACTTTACGTCTAACAACTAGGTCAGAAGCGAGGAATCACAACATCATGATTTACGTCTAACAACTAGGTCAGAAGCATGACTCATCTTTCTTTACGTCTAACAACGAGGTCAGAAGCAAGAAACACATCAACATCTCGATTTACGTCTAACAACGAGGTTAGAAGCGAGGAATCATCTTGCTTTACGTCTAAAAACTAGGTCAGAAGCAAGGAATCAGCGGCATCATGCTTTATGTCTAACAACTAGGTCAGAAGCATGACTCATCTTGCTTTACGTCTAATAGCGATGATCAAAATCTGGACCAGGGGTCAAAATTTAGCTCAAAAATCAATGTTCTTGGAATTTCCTCAAAACGAACGAGAGCGTAGCCCTCATCGTCACGAACCCAACGCAATTCGTTTTGTCTCAAATGGACGTTGGGAGTGAGAGATATCGCGATCTGTCCGAATCGTCAAACATGTAAAAAAAGGGACGCTGATTGTGCAGTCCGTACAGTCCGTACGTACGCTGACGTGGCATGTACGTATGCTGACGTGGCAGAGGTGATGTGGCAGAGTTGAGTTGGCACATGTTGACATGGCAGTTTCGGGTTGGCTGACAGTTGGACGAATCGTGTTGTGACACGTGGCATCATTTTGGCAAATGTTTTGGTGCCACGAGGCCCAGTCATGGGATGCCACGTGGCACCATGGCATAGGTTGGTTGGTTAAAATTTTATGAAGTCCGTGGGATTCGAAACCCGGACCTCCACCTACATCCAAATTTTGGGAAAGTTCGATTAACCAACGCGCCATGCCATTGGGTCTTAACAATACATGTTTTAAATTTTATTTAAATTAAAACCATGTTAAAGTTTGGGCGGTAAAAACCTATGGAGTCCGAGGGAATGGAACCCAAGACCCCCCACAATAAGCAACGATTTGGCATAGGCCTCCTAACCGGCACGCCATGCAAGTGTTTCTTAACACTAATCCTTTTCCATTATATTTAACTTTATGCTATGGTACGTTTGGCGGGGGTCCGGGCTGGGGTTAGCCCCAGCCCCCGGTTTCTATGTGCACCTTTGTGACCACATCACGGCATACAGATTCTTTTAGAATGGTTAACATTTGTGCCCGCCATTTGTCAAGCCCAGATTTAACATTGGAACGGGTAGCCCTTTTTATGCACGGGATGAGGTCACATGGACCCATGTGCCCAACGGCTTGGCTGTTGGGGTTTTAGTTCTGTTAACCATTGGAAAGTTTGGTCAGTTTATGTGGTTGCGCATGTGTGCTGGGTTTAAACATAAATTTGGAGCATGTTCTTGGTTCAAGCACACAAAGATGCGTTTTGGCGAACCAGTTTCAGCAAGGTTGAAGGAAGAGAATGGCAGGAGGCCTATCTCTCTCATCTTTTGGCCGATTGAGGTGCCGTAAAAGCTCAGCTAGGGGTTTTTAGACGTTATGAATCCATTGGCACTGTTATCAAGGCCATTTGAAGACTTATTTTGCAGATTTTTCACCATTGAAGTTTTAGCAAGCTCCAGGGAGCTTGAAGCCCTCATTGATTGAGAACATGTTTTGGTGAGCCTATGTTTGTTTTCTGTGAATGAATAATCAATTTTGACTAATTGTTATTCTCTGAACACATTGGGACAGGTTTCAGAGGCTTTTGAGGACTTCTACAGATGTTTTTTCCACAGAGAAGCTAAGTGAAGCTTATGGCCACATGTAGAAGAGGTCATGCCCGGATGAGCCATGATCCGTTTTCAGAGTTCTATTAGTCATTTTTGAAGTTTTTATGTGTTCTGATCCCAATGGTATAGTCTGTTTTTCCATTGGAGTTGAGAAACATCTTGTAAACTAAATTTTGACAAATTAATCCCAGAGAGCCAAGTCCATTGATGGAGGCTCAAGGAGATGTAGCCCGGAGGGGGGTGAACTCCTTTATCATGTTGTTCTTGTTGTGAGTTTGATGGTTTATTTGCTGCAAGTTATGTTGTTGTATATTTATTTAAAGCACATATTTAACCATTTAAAAGAACATTTCCTCACACATGAACATTTAAAAGAAGAAGCATAAACTTGGTACATAATCTATTTTGCACATTTTAACACATGAAGAAAGGTCCTGTAAAGTTTATTTTAATGAAGTAGAGGGTGATTGCATAGCATAAAAAGTCAGCCTTCTATTTTCAGATCAAGCGAGGTCAGAAACAAGGATCACACGTCATCATGATTTATGTCTAACAACTAGGTCAGAAGCAAGGAAGCAGTGGCGCCATGCTTTACGTCTAACAACAAGGTCAGAAGCATGACTCATCTTGCTTTACGTCTAACAGCGAGGTCAGAAGCAAGGATCACACGGTGTCATGCTTTACGTCTAACATCGAGGTCAGAAGCAAGGATCACACGACGTCATGCTTTACATCTAACAACGAGGTCAGAAGCATGACTCATCTTGCTTTACGTCTAACAGCGAGGTCAGAAGCAAGGATCACATGGCGTCATGCTTTATTTCTAACAGCAAGGTCAGAAGCATGACTCATCTTGCTTGACGTCTAACAGTTAGGTCAGAAGCAAGGAATACATATACTCCCCCTTTCAGGGAGGGTCCTTTCAGACTATACCAAGCTTATCTCAAAAGTGTTCAAACTTTACACGAGATAGAGGTTTAGTCAACACGTCAACAACCTGTTCATTCGTGCTAATGTACTGGAGCTTCAAGGCTCCTCTCTATACCATGTCGCGGATGAAATGATAGTGGATCTCTATGTGCTTCGACCTGTCGTGGAACACAGGATTCTCTGTCATTTTAATGCAGCTTTGATTGTCACATAGAATCGCTGTTGCTCTCATCTCCAAATCAAATAGGCTTGTCAGCAACTTTCGAAGCCATATAGCTTCACAGCTAGCAGAACATGCGGCAATGTATTCTTCTTCCGCTGTGCTGAGAGAAATACTGGATTGCTTCCTACTCTGCCACGAGATCATAGCTGATCCCAAACTGAAACAACATCCGGAAGTGATTTTTCTATCAGCAACGCTTCCTGCCCAATCTACATCAGTATATCCACTCAATGAGAAGTCATGATCTTCATCATAGCTGAGACCATAATCCACTGTACCTTTAAGGTACCTCATCACATGTTTTGCAGCCACTAGGTGAACACGTCTGGGCTCTACCAGAAACTGACTCAAGGTGTTCACTGC
>JZKD02S1647159.1:626072-644709 GCA_000966675.3 Picea glauca | reverse complement strand
TGGGAAACCCTCTAGGGGAAGAAAACCCAACAAAAACTTCCTTATCATAAATAGCTTATATAATGTTCAAGAGATAACTCAAACCAATACAGATAGTCCTCCCCAAGAGATGCGCTACTCTTCTTCTCCTCTCTCCAACTGGTAATTGTAGCTTGCCTCATAAGATAATGAGCAAGTGAGTTGTGTGTTTGAAGTGAGGCGCTAGCCTCTTATTTATACAAGACCGGCATGTGTGAAAGGTCACAACTAGCAGGGCCGACCTCTCACTCTGGGTGGGTAAAACCACCTTTAATTAATTCTGGGTCTTCCATGATAACTGCTGGGGCCGACTTCTTATTCTTCCCTTTGTAATTGTCCGATGACCAATCCACAAAAGGGGATTTGGTCCTTATACAATTACCGACATGATTAATCCACAATGGGGATTAATCCAATAATAATAATAATAATAATGACATGATTAATCTACAATGGGGATTTAATCCAATAATAATAAGAATGTTCTTCACAGTTACATTATTTCAACAATTAGTACATTAACTTTTCGGGGTCGTAACTTTTGCATACGATCTCCATTTTAGGCACGTGATAGCCCTTTGGAAAGGTCTTTTTGAGAACTACACATTATGCCATCAAATTCTGACTCTGTCTACAGTTTGACTATGGCAAGCCAAAATAACACTGTTTAGGGCCCCAAAACGGCCCTAGAAGTAGAGCAAGATGTGCTGACATGAAAACATACAAAATAAGCCAGTTGGATTAGGTGGGAGGCCACCAATATCCACCTGGAATATGTGTAGGGCTTCAAACAACCCCAGAAGTGCAGAACCCACAATTACAAAGAAGTACAAAAGAACGTGCTGAACTAAACACTGAGAAAAGGAGCCAGTTGGAAAATGTGGGTGGCCACCAATATTCACCTGGATCAATCCTCCCCCTTAGGAAGCAATGCTCTCCATTGCGTTGAGTGCCCAGGGAAGAGGTGAAAGCATTTTCTGAATCTGAATCTCGGTGAGCTATGTGCTTTGTTGGAGAAGTTATGCTGCTTAGTCTGTGGAAGACTATCACAAGCCTGTTGCTAACAGGGTTGAATATGCTCCACCAATTTGTTGTCTCTGGGTTTGACGGGGCATTGTGTAGGCACCATTGTAGGTGAAGAAACAATCTGTTTTTGCTGGATAGAAGGTGTTGAGGCTGCAGTGGTAGTAGCGGTCTTCTGTGCATCTTTTGAACAGATTGTGAAGAGGATGAATTTTTCAATATGAGAGATTACCTTGCGACACTATTTTGGTGGAGCAGTAGTTAGAACTACCTTTGGTATCCTATAGAGATGACCTCCCAAAGTAATAATGACACTATGGGGTCTAGACTCATAGACAACATGACATCTCCACATATATGGTTGGACCAAAACCACATCACAGACATCAAGAGGGGCAACATCACACATTACCTCATCCTTGAAGTGCTGGATGCCATATGACAGGTGACATTGTTGGTTGACACAGAGATATCATCCTTGGTGAAGCCAACCAATGTTGTATGGCTGCAGGTGTGGTGTTGTCGACAACCCCAACTGTTTGACGGCCTTAGCTGAGATGAGGTTCTTCTGGATGTCATTATCAACAATGAAATGAAATGTGGTCCCCTTCACCCACATATTTGAATGGAAGAGGCGCTCCCCCTCTTCAGGATCTACTGATTCTTCTGGTTGAATTGTTGTGGTCATGACAACGGTAGTGGGGTCTGTGTCGATGATTTTTCAGTTTTCAATATTTTCTGGATCAGATTTTGAATCAGGGTTAAGCTTTGTGTCTTTGACCTCGGCCACCGATTACTGTTTCGGGCGACATTCATCGGTGTTGTGCCAGGGGATTTTGTGGAAGTCACACCACTTCCCAGTGTCATTCTTCATCTTTCCTTTACCCTTCTTGTCCTGTGTCTTGGACTGGTTTTCTGGAGGTTGTTGGTTAGAGACATCCTTATCATGCTTTGGTTGTAGCAGATTTGCAGACCTGAATTCCCATTTGTTCTGGTGCCTAAATTTTTGCTCGATTTTGACAGCATATCGATAGGTAGCTCCTAATGATGAGATGTTTAGGAAATCCATTTCGGTTTGGATGTACCTATGTAGAACCCAACGGTATTTCAGAACCAGATGTCACTCAGAGTCTTTGAAACCCATCTTGGTTCGCAATGTATGGAAAGTATTTGTGAACTCCGACACTGTTTGGCTCTTCTCTTGCCGCAGTGTGGTCCATCTCATGTAATGGTCTTCATAGTTATCAACATGATAGTACTGTTCTTTGATCGCATCCACAAAAAAATCCCAAGTGGGCTCGACCCCATATATACTATATTCCTCTATGGAACTTTTCTCCTAGTAAGTTTCCCACCAATGTTTGACATGGGGGAGAGCCTTAAGGAGTGCGAAGGTGATCTTTTCCATGTCAGAAAAATTTTGAATTGAGAAATAACCTTCTAATAGATTTAACCATTTTTCTAGGGCATCCGCATTTATCTGACCTTCAAATATGGGAATATCAAAATTTACCTGTACCTTGAAGGGGGTTGCATGGCCGCTTGATGAAGATGCTTCTCCCGTGGAAAGCCATCGAAGGATCTGCGCGAAGTTGTCCATCATTTCGTTCCTTTGTCGCACGAAGCTTCCTTGAGCAACATTTTAATAGGATTTCCTGCTTCATCATCTTTCTTTTCGTCCCCCATGGGTTGTTGTTGGGCTCAACACGACTAATCTTGCAATGGCTCAATTGGTTCGAGTCCCAACTTCTTGTACCCAGATCTTGTTGGGGACATGCACGAAGAAAAATAAATGAAGAGCAGACCGCTCTGATACCACTGATCTAGATTATGTTTGGAACAAAATAAAATCAGAGATATTACGATGAAACACTCATGAAAATTGTCCGAAACAGAGAAATACAACAATACTTGATTTCTATTAATGAAATAATTGTAAAGAGACTGTAAAAATACAGAGTGCAAGACTTGCTAGAATGGTGGCATTTTTATCTCTGAGAAGAGATGTGACGACTACACTCATTCACCAGAAGATCATTACAATGAGGCTCTAAAGGCCTTTTTATGTTAAACAGGAATGCCAAAACCCTAGACATCCCAAAACCTAACCCTAGGAGATGAAACGCCAAAAGTCATGTGGGCCCCGTTTGGGTAAGTTAGTACATTAAATTTTCGGGGTCGTAACTTTTGCATACGATCTCCATTTTAGGTGCGTGATAGCCCGTTGGAAAGGTATTTTCGAGAACTACGCATTACATCATCAAACTCTGACTTTGTCTACAGTTTGATTGTGGCGAGCCAAAACAACACTTTTTAGGGCCCCGAAATGGCCTTGGAAGTACAACAAGACGTGCTGGCATGAAAACATACAAAATAAGCCAGTTGGATTAGGTGGGAGGACACTAGTATCCACCTGGAAGATGTGTAGGGCTTCAGACAACCCTGCAAGTGTAGAAACCACAATTACAAAGAAGTAGAAAAGAATGTGTTGAACTAAAAACTAACAAAAGGAGCTAGTTGGAATAGATGAGTGGCCACCAATATCCACCTGGATCAAATACATTCGAAGCAATGGATGGAAATGTGTGTGTAAGGAACTCAGGACGTGATGCATTATATAGAGCACTTTTGAGGAAGCTTGCGTTGAATAGAATATTATGATAATTGTATGTGGTTCAACACTCCATATTTATATGTTAATGTTAAGCAAACCACATAACCATTACGTTGTAAATTCACCTCTTTCTATGTTACCATGTTCATACAAGGATAACAAATTAATAACATAACATTGCCAATTAGTAATAAATTGCTATTTTCTAATGATATTATCAACAAGGTATCTATTCAAGCACATAAATGCCCTAATGTCATATGCAATGAAGGCGTTGTCGACAGTTTATGCTATTGCTTTTCTCAAAGAAGGCATATCAAAGCATAATATTAATTTACGAACATACTCAAATAATGAGTCATGACAATCACCAACAATGCAGAATTGTTTCTTTAAAAGTGCTTGCTCAATACATGACATATCCATTTGAGCAACTGAATACTTACATGCACATTCACATGAAGTAGCTAGTTGAAATGAATATTTTCTAGTGTCTATTGATTTATATGACAAAAATGGCTCAAAGTGACCACTCAATGGATTTTGATCACGGAACAATAAACTAAATTCATATTCAGATTTGCTTGTGTTGAAATAAAGGTATCATGTCTTTTTTTGTAAATGACAAGCTAGAGACTGGAACAAATAACCTTATAGAAAACCACTTAACATAGAAAATAACCCCCACAAATCGAAATCACAAGTCTTGTTTAGGCAAGAAGTAGATAGAGACATCATATGTAAACATGTCTCAACATTCTTGACGTTGTGTAACACTTCTAGGAAATCATTAGTGAATTCCATTGTCATTAAGAGGAGAGATATAGGGTCTTGATGATCTAATTTAGCTTAAAAGTGATTTACTATTCCTTTCCTTATCTCAATTCACATATAACAAACATGTAGCAAGATTGCCAATGCATCAAACAAGCAATGTCATGATTCATAGTGGGAATTTTGCAATTGGAACAAATGAAACCTAGATAAAATGAGATCAATTTGTTGCACATTTGGTTCATGTATTACAAAAGAATTTGGTGCATTCATATAGAGTGCCCCATTAAAGTTACCTTCCTCTCAATATGCATTGTCCATTCTACAAGAGGGTGAACACTTAATAATGTATACTTGATAGACAAATGAAAAATAGTGATAGAAGTCTTAAAGGCCAATGATATTTCAATTGCTTGCATCTTTAGCAAAAGTAGGCATCAATAGCTTCACCTGTCACAACAAGGACAAAATGGAGATGAAAATGTTAGACAAAATTAAGAAGATTTGTATTAGTAGAAAGCAATCTACAATCAATAACATGCAATTGATTTTAAGCATGCTTGTTAGACAAATGAAAAGCATGAAATAAACAAGGCTACATAGATGCAATAAAAACCAATGGAAATTTACAATAAAATGTGAAGAAATGTAAGAAACATTGAAACAAAAAAGTGGAGGTTATTTTTTTTATTTAGCTTCATTGCTAGCACAACCTCAAGTGAACCAAGATGTTTTCCTTATCAAAATAAGCACCAATACATTTTGTAACATGGTTCTTGAATATTTTATTAGAACTTGCTATCTTATTTACTCAATATCAAGGACACATGAATAACATTTGCAAATTATGCCTGTTGACCGCCTATCCAACTAGGGGGTCAACTCCATGTGCCATGAATAGATGCATCATCAAATGCTCATTTGTTGAATATTATTTGGTTCTATGGGGCATTTTTTCCACCAACACTTCTTTTTGTAAACATAATTTCCACACCCCTGCGTGGGTTAATAATGTAATAGGTCCGCATGAGTCATATTTAGGTCAGTTACCTTGGGATGGGTTCATTGGGAGAGTTCCTTTCACCGAGGGTTTTTTATCCTCAGGTTATTAATTGGGCTTTTCAGCTTTATTAATTTCCCTTGAGTTTTTCCCTCACACTTGCAATAATTCCTCTAAAGTGGTGAAGGGCGTTCTAATGGGCTTATCCTCTGGTAACTATTGTTCAGGGATGATGTAAATGACCATGTATGACATCTTAGAAAGTTTTGCGGAATTCTGACGAGTCTAGATAGATTTTTTTTAATTAATTAATTTTTCATTAAATTTCCCTAAGTTTGGAGGTTTAATTAATTATTTTGAGCAAAAATTGTAAAAACTAGGTCCTTGGACTTTTGATAGGGGTATTTGTGCTCAAAATAAATGGAAAGACACCCCCTACATCCTTGGACCAAGTTTCAGCTCATTCAGACAACTTTTTCTAGGTGTTTGTCCACCAGGAGTCTCAGTCAATCCAAACAACAATTTTAATTGTTAAGTCTTGACATAGTTAAAATGTCAATTTTTGTAATTTTGAGCTAGGAAGTGGATTCAAAGATGGATAAAGGTAAGAGAGAATTTTCCTAACCTTTTCCAACCCTCACATCACCCCGTCACTTAGCAATTAAGCAAAAACGTCACTTTTCCTAGAGTGGTGTGCCTCCCTTCTAGAAAGTCTCCAAAAAGTGAAAAAATAATAAAAAAATTAATGAGAGACTTATTATATCCCTTGGTGTGCCTCCCTAGACCCTACAACTCATCATTTCACTTATCAAAGCCTTGTCAACTCATTCCAACTTATTTTCACTTCATCCATCCATGCCAAAACACTAACTTACCAAAACCCTAAAAGTGAATTTTCTTTGATGTGTGACACTTGTAATTCATCCAAGAGGGGTAGCTTTGTCTTCCCAAGTATAAATAGATCCCCTCCCTCACTCATTACCTCACCACATCTTGAGCTATTGTTATGCTAATTTATTTTCACCACTTTCTCTCTCTCTTTCTTGTCCATCTTTCATCCATTCTTTGGCTCTTTAGGGTTTTGGAGCAAGTATTTCTCCAAGACCCATTGTTGAGTAATAACGAGAAACTTTGGAGGATATTGGAAGAGCAACAAGTATTCTTGTTCTTGCTTACACATGGGGTAATATTGTGAATTTGGCATGGTGGTTGCATAGAGTAGATTCTTGGGTAAAGTGTTTTACTTGGGTAGATCTAACACCGAGTATTCTTGTTAATCTATATATGTGGGTTTGATAATAGGGTGCAAGTATTTCATTTTGTTAGCATATTCAGCCATATTATCTTCTTGTATGCATATTATCTTGTCAAGTTTTGCAGGTTTGGCTTCTAGGGTTTTGTTGGGATTGCCTCAAGGAAGAGTCCTCTCTCAAAGCACACTCAAACTCCTTCTTTCTCATTCTTTACTCATTCTTTTCTTTCTGTTCACTCCATATAATATTTCAGCTAGCTTAACATCTTAGATTGGTCATTTTAATCCACTTTTACCATAAGTTTTTTATGAGAAAAATTTACGCCCTTAAAAAAAATAATTTTCTTCATTTTATTGGTTGTGTGTAGCTTTTCCAGCAAGCATAGCTTGCTGGTTTTTGTAGGTTCTTAACAGGTTAAGGGGGTTATGCTACCCAAAATCAACCACACAACACTCCAAGGCCATTCTCTTCAAGTGGGTAACAAATCTCAACCTCCTTTCTTTCTTTTCTAGTTTCTTGTGCATAAAACTACTCTCTTTTGTTGATTTTTAGTGGCTCATAGCTTGGGAGGAGAATTGGTATGGCCTACCTGCCACGTGTGAGCTTAGGGTTAGTTCAAATTTCAAGTTTTTTCCATTTTTCAAGTCATCTCCCTAAGCTAGGATGCGAGGTTAGTGAGCATCTTGTTCATAGTTGTTGTTGTTTGCTTTCCTTTCAACCTCTTGGGCACAATAAAGGTAGGTTTGCCTCCACCTTGTGTCATTGAGTGTTTTGTCTTGCTTTTCCATTTCTCTTTCAAGCTTATCTAATCTTAATAATTGCCTACACCTTGGGAGAGAAACCCTCCAAAATCATAAAGCTAGGATAAGTAATGTGTTAATGACCTCTTAATGTTTTGATGGTTGAAATATTCTAGATCTAGATCTCTTCACACATTAGTCCTTAGCTTAAGCCCTTGGGGCATAATCAACTTGCTTAATCTATTTGCATGTTTTAATCCATTTTAAGATTTATCTTGTTTACATGCTCTAACCCAATACACTAAATGGTTAATACTTTAATGGTATAGTAAGTGGTTTCCTCTTTAATGTTGTTTCATCCTTGAGGCTATTTGCCATCACCTAAGTTAATGTGTTGTTGGATATCTTGATAGTGTAGGCACACATCTAAGTTTTCAAGATTTCTCTTTCACACTTAATGCTCTCTCTCTTAATGCTTTAAATAATAAGATAAGTGGTAATAAGGTTGAGTTTCCTTCTTCCTTTGGCAAGTTGTTCTTGCCCTTGTTCATTAGCATTCTTTCATAACAAGCTTTTCATGTTAATGGTTTAATAAATGGTGATGAACTAAATTTTTATTCAACTTGCTTTTACATGCTTTACATGTGTTAATGTGCTTCATTTTCATGCTTTATAACACATCTTTATAAGTTGCTAAAAGTTTTAGTTTTGGCATAAAATCACCAATTTAAGGCAACTAAAAGTCATCAAAACACTCTCTCAAACACCTAAAATTCTAACCAATTGATCTATAAACTTAATAGACTTAATATGACACCTAAAACCACCATCTTCGCCATCTAAAACGGGGATTGAGGAAAACAACAAAAGGTGCTAGGCCGGGGACGGTCTCACGATGCGCGACGTTCTTTCCGGGAAGTACTCGGTTCTTAGGGTTGACCTGTGAAACTAGGGTAGACCTAGTTGCCTCACTTCTTGAGCATCCAAAAACCATTTGGTAATTGGGGGAGGAGGTTTTTGGTCAAACACTTAGTTAGGGTAATTACAATTCTTCAAATCTTTAAAAACCATTAATTCACTAAGCCATTGATAACCTTGGTTCAATTTGATACATCTTAAGGTTTAATACTTGCAACTTAATCTTTCAATCTTATAACACAAGCAATGCTTTGTGGTTAATCAACTAAGTGTCTTAATCGTTGTGGAACACTTATGTTTAAGTCTTTCAGATCTTCTAAGTGTCCTTGTGAATCTTTAATGTGTTGATGTTGCCATTGAGGAGTAGTCCAATAGAGTAAGTGCTATTGGGGCATGCTTAGGCTTAATGTGTTGATGATGCTCATGCCTTGATCTTCCTTAATATCCTTCACATTTAAACAAATGTGGTTAGCTTGTTGTATTGTATTACTATATATCTAGCATTCTTTATTGTAAGAACTTGTATCTAACATTTTTGAAGAGTAAATATTCTTTTGTAATCTTTGTGATCATATGGTAACGAAACACCCTTTAATTATTAGTTGACCCCTGGCCCAACCTTAGGCACTAGTCTTAGGTGACCTAGGGAAAGGCTTGCTTGACATAGAAACCTTTTCATCTTGCATTGCTGCCTTTGCATCATAGGTTAGACTCCCCCTAAACCTTAGTTGATTAAAAACAACTCTTAGAACTTAAACTCTAAATATTATCTAGAAACTAGGGTCTACCCACCTTGGTTTCCCTAGGAGTAAGCCTAGACGAAAGAGGTTCAAGCCAAAGTGACAGCCTGGGATTTGAACCTAGGCATTGTGCCTCCAAGGACACACTAAGTGAGAAGGACTTGGCTCACATTTGCAAGTGTGTATAAGGACGACAAAATCTTTAGCACCGTTGCTGTGGATAAGTCATTTATCCTTAGTCAAAACGACTTAACTCAATTTTTTAAGAACTAAATAATAAAATTTTTAGTCCCTAAAATTCTTTGAGCTTGCATTGTTTAGCTTTGTTTGATTCCTTTCCAAGTGGCGACTCCATTGAAAAAATCTGTCAAGTATACTACAAGGAGCAATCTTTGTGGGTTGCTTGAAAGTCTCGGAGAATAAACACTCATTGATATCCAATTCTTGTTCCAAACTTAATAATTTAACTTTTGTTTTCCTTGTTTTTTCTTTGTTTGATGCCCTTGTTTGTTTGAACAACTTGGTCATCTGGCAAATCCATTTTAAAATAATTTGACAAAGTGTTCTTCAAGAAGGAACTCACGGCTTGTTTGCTTCATCTTTGAACTTGGAAAGGTTTTTGGATGAAGCTAGCATGTTTCCCTTCTTGTTGGATCCTTAGTAATAATTTTGGGTCCCAGATTCTTTTTCAATGTGCGAACTCACAAAGCCTTTTGATTTTTTAGAAATAGTTGGTTATCCTAATGATATACCTGAAGATGTTGTTGACAATGTGCTTAAATTTCACGAGGGTGGTGATGCTTGTGCTCATATCGAGGCCTTTTGGCAATTAATTGGTGGTTGGCATAATCCACCTATCTATGAGGATGCTCTTATGAGATTGTTTTCCTGGACTCTTTTGGAGGGCTAGGGATCTACTTGTGATTGCTTTTTTCTTCATGGAGATAATTCGATCAAGACCATACGGGACTTTCTGCATGACTTTTTGGAAAGATTTGGGGATGATTGGGATGAAATTTACCATGAGTTGGTTGATGATTTTATGGAAAAATGGAAGAGGAAGAATCTTCCAGATATAGAAACAATCAGTTCAGATATAACGATTGATTCTCCACTAGATCCCATTGAGTAACTTAATGAAGTAATTCAGAACATGCAGGTTTCCCATGAATAACATTTTGAAGCCATAAATGAATAGTTTGTGGCCATGGAAGATCAATTGGAGATCATAAAACTTATATTGAATATTTGGACCCCCTTGAACTTGAGCTTGACAATGAAAAATATGAGGAAGTTCATAGAGAAATTTCGGATGAATCCATGGATGAGTCAGTCATTTATTTTGAGGAGGTAAAGGAATTTGAGTTTGAAAGTGTTGAATATTCAGATAATTCAGGTCCCCACCCTCCTCCCGAGGAACCAATCTTTTTGAAGGATAACTTTGAAAACCTTGAGGAAAACAATGTAATGGTTCCTTTGACATGTTCATTTTCAACATCTCAACCAAAAGATGAATTAATGAAGAATTATGAGGAAAAGGAAGGTGACTTCAATTTATCAATGTCATATCATTATGAGTATTGGTTGGCCTTCCACCTTGATAGTCATGAGCAACAAAGTATTAAAATTTTACACAGCTTGTCAAACTCCCACGTTTGGTTGAATGTATGAAGGAGTATGATTCTTGACTGGTTCTTCCTCACAAAAAATTCCAAGTTGATAAAACTTGGGAAGGGGTCTTTTGTGAGTCAACTAGGGGGTAAAATCCATGTGCCATGAAGAGATGCATCATCAAATGCTCATTTGTCGAAGATTATTTGGTTCTACAAGGCATTTTTTCCACCAACACTTCTTTTTGTAAACGAAACTTCCGCACCCCTGCGTGAGTTAATAATGTAATAGGTCTGCATGAGTCACATTTAGGTCAATTACCTTGGGATGGGTTCATTGAGAGATTTCCTTTCACCGAGGGTTTTTTATCCTCAGGTTATTAATTGGGCTTTTCAGCCTTATTAATTTCCCTTAAGTTTTTCCCTCACACTTGCAATAATTCCTCCAAAGTGGTGAAGGGCGTTCTAATGGGCTTATCCTATGGTAACTATTGTTTAGGGATGATGTAAATGACCATGTATGACATCTTAGAAAATTTCGCGGAATTTCGACGAGTCTAGATAGTTTTTTTTTAATGAATTAATTTTTAATTAAATTTCCCTAAGTTTAGAGGTTTAATTATTTAATTGATTAATTATTTTTGAGCAAAAATTGTAAAAACTAGGTCATTGGACTTTTGATAGGGGCATTTGTGATCAAAATAAATGGAAAGACACCCCCTACATCCTTGGACCAAGTTTCATCTCAGTCGTACAACTTTTGCTAGGTGTTTGTCCACTAGGAGTCTCAGTCAGTCCAAACAACAATTTTAATTGCTAAGTCTTGACATAGTAAAAATGTCAATTTTTGTAATTTTGAGCTAGGAAGTGGATTTAAAGATGGGTAAATGTAAGAGATATTTTCCCTAACCTTTCCTAACCTTTTCCAACCCTCACATCACCCCCTCACTTAGCCATTAAACAAAAATGCCACTTTTCCTAGAGTGGTGTGCCTCCCTTCTAGAAAATCTCCAAAAAGTGAAAAAATAATAAAAACATTAATGAGAGACTTATGATATCCCTTGGTGTGCCTCCCTAGACCCTACAACTCATAATTTCACTTATCAAAACCTTGCCAACTCACTCCAACTCATTTCCACTTCATCCATCCATGCCAAAACCCTAAAAGTGACTTTTCTTTGATGTGTGACACTTGTAACTCATCCAAGAGGGGTAGCTTTTCCTTCCCAAATATAAATAGATCCCCTCTCTCACTCATTACCTCACCACATCTTGAGCTATTGTTATGCTACTTGATTTTCACCACTCTCTCTCTCTCTCTCTTTCTTGTCCATCTTTCATCCATTATTTGGCTCTTTAGGGTTTTGGAGCAAGTATTTCTCCAAGACCCATTGTTGAGTAATAAAGAGAAACTTTGGAGGATATTGGAAGAGCAACGAGTATTCTTGTTCTTGCTTACACATGGGGTAATATTGTGAATTTGGCATGGTGGTTGCATAGAGTAGATTCTTGGGTAAAGTGTTTTACTTGGGTAGATCTAACAACGAGTATTCTTGGTAATCTATATATGTGGGTTTTCTAATAGGGTGCAAGTATTTCATTTTGTTAGCATATTCAGCCATATTATCTTCTTGTGTGCATATTATCTTGTCAAGTTTTGCAGGTTTGGCTTCTAGGGTTTTGTTGGGATTGCCTCAAGGAAGAGTCCTCCCTCAAAGCACACTCAAACTCCTTCTTTCTCATTCTTTACTCATTCTTTTCTTGCTGTTCACTCCATATAATATTTCAGCTAGCTTAACATCTTAGATTGGTCATTTTAATCCACTTTTACCATAAGTTTTTTATGAGAAAAATTTCTGCCCTAAAAACATAAATTTTTCTTCATTTTATTGGTTGTGTGTAGCTTTTCCAGCAAGCATAGCTTGCTGGGTTTTGTAATTTCTGAACAGGTTGAGGGGGTTATGCTACCCAAAATCAGCCACACAACACTCCAAGGCCATTCTCTTCAAGTGGGTAACAAATCTCAACCTCCTTTCTTTCTTTTCTAGCTTCTTGGGCATAGATCTACTCTCTTTTGCTGATTTTTAGTGGCTCATAGCTTGGGAGGAGAATTGGTACGACCTACCTCCCACGTGTGAGCTTAGGGTTAGTTCAAATCTCAAGTTTTTTCCATTTTTCAAGTCATCTCCCTAAGCTAGGATGTGGGGTTAGTGAGCATCTTGTTCATAGTTGTTGTTGCTTGCTTTCCTTTCAACCTCTTGGGCACAATAAAGGTAGGCTTGCCTCCACCTTGTGCCATTGAGTGTTTTTTCTTGTTTTTCCATTTCTCTTTCAAGCTTATCTAATCTTAATAATTGCCTACACCTTGGGAGAGAAACCCCCCAAAATCGTAAGGCTAGGATAAGTAATGTGTTAATGATCTCTTAATGCTTTGATGGTTGAAATATTCTAGATCTAGATCTCTTCACACATTAGTCCTTAGCTTAAGCCCTTGGGGCATACTCAACTTGCTTAATCTATTTGCATGGTTTAAGCCATCTTAAGATTTATCTTGTTTACATGCTCTAACCCAACACACTAAATGGTTAATACTTTAATGGTATAGTAAGTGGTTTCCTCTTTAATGTTGTTTCATCATTAAGGCTATTTGCCATCACCTAAGTTAATGTGTTGTTGGATATCTTGATAGTGTAGGAACACATCTAAGTTTTCAAGATTTCTCTTTCACACTTAATGCTCTCTCTCTTAATGCTTTAAATCATAAGATAAGTGGTAATAAGCTTGAGTTTCCTTCTTCCTTTGGCAAGTTGTTCTTGCCCTTGTTCATTAGCATTCTTTCATAACAAGCTTTTCATGTTAATGGTTTAATAAATGGTGATGAGCTAAATCGTTATTTAGCTTTCTTTTACATGCTTTACATGTGTTAATGTGCTTCATTTTCATGCTTTATAACACATCTTTATAAGCTGCTAAAAGTTTCGGTTTTGGCATAAAATCACCAATTTAAGGCAACTAAAAGTCATCAAAACACTCTCTAAAACACCCAAAAGTCTAACCAATTGATATATAAACTTAATAGACTTAACAGGACACCTAAAACCACCATCTTTGCCATCTAAAACAGGGATTGAGGAAAACAACTGAAGGTGCTAGGCCGGGGATGGTCTCACGGCGCACGACATCCTTTCTGGGAAGTACTCGGTTCTTAGGGTTGACCTGTGAAGCTAGGGTAGGCCTCGTTGCCTCACTTCTTGAGCATTGAACAACCATTTGGTAATTGGGGGAAGAGGTTTTTGGTCAAACACTTAGTTAGGGTAATTACAATTCTTCAAATCTTTAAAAACCATTAATTCGCTAAGCCATTGATAACCTTGGTTCAATTTGATACATCTTAAGGTTTAATACTTGCAACTTAATCTTTCAATCTCATAACACAAGTAACGCTTTGTGGTTAATCAACTAAGTTTCTTAATCATTGTGGAACACTTATGTTTAAGTCTTTTAGATCTTCTAAGTCTCCTTGTGAATCTTTAATGTGTTGATGTTTTCATTGAGGAGCAGTCCAATAGAGTAAGTGCTATTGGGACATGCTTAGGATTAATGTGTTGATGATGCTCATGCCTTGATCTTCTTTAATATCCTGCACATTTAAACAAACATGGTTAGCTTGTTGTATTGTATTACTGTATATCTAGCATTCTTTATTGCAAGAACTTGTATCTAACATTTTTGAAAAGTAAATATTCTTTTGTAATCTTTGTAATCATACGGTAACGAAACACCCTTTAATTATTAGTTGACCTCTGGCCCAACCTTAGGCATTAGTCTTAGTTGACCTAGGGAAAGGCTTGCTTGACATAGAAAACCTTTGCATCTTGCATTGCTGCCTTTGCATCATAGGTTAGACTCCCCCTAAACCTTAATTGATTAAAAACAACTCCTAGAACTTAAACTCTAAATCTTATCTAGAAACTAGGGTCTACCCCCCTTGGCTTCCCTAGGAGTAATCCTAGACGGAAGAGGTTCAAGCCAAAGTGACAGTGTGGGCTTTGAGCCTAGGCATTGTGCCTCCAAGGACACACTAAGTGAGCAGGGCTTGGCTCACGTCCGCAAGTGTGTATAAGGACAACAACAATGCCTATTAGAATAGCTCTCTCAAATCAAAGAATTATATTGTAGGCAATGTCGACCCATTTTTTGGAGGCAACATAATCTAATCACAAAGTGTTGTGATCCCTAATAGTTGTGATAGCTCTCTTCAAAAAATTCTAGCTAGGCCTTATTCCCACAATGCCTTGGATATGTTGACATATGGGGAAGGGGGTCCCATCCTGAAGCAATGCAAGGAGTCATAAGGAGTTGATTGATTCGATGATGATGTTGTTTTCAAGTAGCATTATTAGTGATTTATTTCTCTTCGTGTTGGTGATTGTTGTAATCTTCTAGATTACACACATGTATTCAAGAAAGGGACTACATTGCAGTAAGAACGTAAAAAACACATACAATATTCAAGAGAGATATTTGTGGGAAGGTTAACCAACCAACTTCATATTCGTTCTTCAAGAATATTTATACAATAGAGAGATTGTTGGAGCAGTTGTACCTTCTCCAACTAATCATTCGTTAAGTTGTTTTTATCATGTACTTTACTACATATATATCATATATTTACTTATGCTAATGTATAATGTATTAATGTATGATGACTATTACAAGGGCCTAAAAGGCCTCCCAACATCTTTCCCACCCTCAAAGCCTTGCTTCATCCCAAAGAAACTGTGCAACAACATCCTAGGTCTCTACTCTTGCCGAAGTATCTTTACTGTTCATCAACCATGCATACTAATTTGCATATGTAAATTAGCCACAAAAACTTCGAGTTGTATAGAAAGATACATGCATACAAGGTTCTACCGTGACTTGTTAGTCTTTAGCCTTCACCTTTGATTTGATAGGTGCCTGTGTAATCAGTGAGTCTCTGGTGCTAAGCTAACTCGCCCAACAATGGTCCTTCCTATTATTACACCATGGTGCCTCTGGGGTGGTTCTTGGTCCATCATGTACTCATCTTGTAACCTACATAACACCCCATGGTGGAGTGACACGCTTCGACCAACCTACCATTTCTCTACTTTCTAGCTTCTGAGGTCACAACCCAGGGAACTGTTCAACAACTCTTATACAAGGGGGATCAATCAATTCAATCATTCTTATGTCATCATCTTGTCCTTTAAGCTCTTTATGTGTGTGTGTGTGTGTGTGTGTGTGTGTGTCATCTAATGTCTCTTTCTTGAATGCATTCTTCTCTTGTCTTGTCATTGTAGTGAGAATCTCAAAATCAATACTATCTGCAAGTTAGTGCTTCAATCCATTGCTCAATCAAATGATGAAAAAATTCACAATGTATCCTTTTCAATGTTGCAATATCTTTCAATCAAGTGCTTGATGCCAATGCTCCAATGCTTGTATTCTAACTGCTCGGTTAGAATTTTCTATGCTACCCAGGCAAACTCCTTTCTTTATTGCTCAATCTAAATCACTTTTTCCACTCAGTTGAATTTAGATGCTCTCACTGGATGCTCTGTGCCAAAACTTTGTCAAACTTTGTTTTTTGTTTCTCTATCGTTGACAATCATAACTTCTTTATACTTTTAGGTTTGCAATTTAGATTTATATGAAGGACGACTTTGACTATGACTCAATTCTAGGACTCTAGTACATGTGCATGTCTCAACTAGACTATGTTATTATGACCCTCTAAGACATTAATTGTTAGTATACTCAAAAAATCTTTTTGTTGGTACCATACTTTCATGGACCCAACCAAAATGCCGTCGATTGGATATCGACTATCGACTATTGACTTTTAGGTTTTCAATTTAGATTTATATGAAGGACGACTTTGACTATGACTCAATTCTAGGAATCTAATACATGTGCATGTCTCAACTAGACTATGTTAGTATGACCCTCTAAGACAGTTAATTGTTAGTATACTCAAAAACTCTTTTTGTTGGTACCAAACTTTCATGGACTCAACCAAAATGTTGTCAATTGGATATCGACTATCGACGATTGACTATTGTTGACAAAGAACCGTTCTCATCAACTAGAAACTGACTTACATTACACTGGTGGAGAGAATCGCCTACCTCGAAGACTCATGTTTAACCCTCTCCTTTCATTTGACTCATTTTTGACTCAATTATACACTTCAAGTTACTCAACAACATTCCTTTTCCTCTATTTTTTCCATTGATATATGTGACTGATAGACTCATACAAGACTCAACTATCGTTCATGCAATACATTATGTCAGTGCCTGTAACTTGACTCTTAGAATCTTTTATTATCAAATTACACATCTTGAGGGCAGTTTATAACCATGTAGCCAAAAATTTAAAAGTTAGATAACAATTTCCCCACTCTACAATAGAAAATACCAGACCTTTAATTTGTTAAATGTCGACTTTTTGTAAAATCTTCTCTCTAATTTTTCCAACTTTGAAATTTTACTTTTTAAAACACTTTATGACTCACTTTATGAATCAATTGAATAGACTCCAAAATCTTGACTTTGTTGATTATAAGACTTGGATTTATAAACATCACTTTAAGAACTCAAGCATTATAATATAGCTCTCCCATGGGCCTACAAAACTTGGGTTATTCGTAACCTTTCCAACAACAATAGAATAAGATAAAAAGAAGAAAACTTGGGTTATTCGTAACCCTTCCAACAACAATAAAATGTGGCTTGTGTTCATCAATAATTTGATTCATGTAAAAAATTAACTCGTTCGGCTTCTACTAAAAGGACATGAGAGATTCATCCATCGATTCTTCCACCTCATTGCTATGTTTTTGACCTCATCAATCTTGAAGGTTAGCCATCTTCCAATCTACTACAACTCGAGTTGCCCTGTAGCATCATTTCCACCTTCAAGAACACATTGGCATTGGAACAATATAGTTCCTTGGTTAAATTTGGGAGAATTGACAAGCAAGTTGGAATTATTTTTTCAACCAAAAATTCTGACGATGATTTCCAGACAAGAAGAGTTTATTCAATACAATCATTTATATGTATATATATATATATTCAGAATAAGGATTTATATCAATATATATAGCTTAGATGATTGTGAAAAATGATTGTTATCCTCTCCATCAATCAAGGTTCAATTCCCTTAAAAAAAGATATAAAAAAAGATATTGTTATAATACCTTTTAATCTATATGATGGAAAGTTTCCTTTGATTCAATTGGATTAAAAAACTGCTTTTTAAATAATCTGTATGGTGTTATAATCTGTAATCTGAGTCGACAATTGGTTAGATGTTTTCCAGGTCAACTAATCTTCATCAAATTCTCCATTCTTTGTTGGATTTATAGCCTGGACAAATGCTGAAGACTTAATAAGGAGAGCATAATCTTCACCAAATTCTCCATTCTTTGTTGGATTTATAGCCTGGGCAGATGCTGAACACTTAATAAGGAGAGCCATATATCGTGGGATTTTTTGTAGGGCTGTAATCAATGCATACAAAATCATCTTTAAGTGAATACCGTAGTAGCAGTCCCTAGACTGATTTTGCTGCTTCTAATTGATTCAAGTATCAATGCTTGGGTGTTATACATTTTCCAATGGTTGCACCTGGAAACAATAACAATAAGAGTGTTGCCACTTGCCCAAAGAATTTTCACGGAGCTTTAACCGCTGCATATTACATTGGATTATACAATATCACAAAAAAAATTCATATATTCATGGATTAAGATAGTGAAAAAATGTATGAAATAATTTTCAATTAAGATAGTTAACAAAGATAGTGTGTTGGAAGATTGGTTGTTGTCATTGATGTCAACCCTAGTCATGGGTTTTGGACCAGAAGATTGATGAAGTTATTTGGACATGAAGGAAAATGAAAATGAAGATACAA
>JZKD02S1647159.1:584204-615326 GCA_000966675.3 Picea glauca | reverse complement strand
AGTTGAAGCATTGTATTTCTGAAATATCTTTCTCTTGATTTGGCTTCCTCCTTGAACCAATCTTCCTTTTGTTCCTGAAATTCTTGAATCTTATTGTGAAGGCTTGATCATCGTATTTCTTTTGGGGTTTCTCTTTTGCATTGATCCTAGATTCTTCTTGAGCACAACAAGTCCAAAGTTCTTCAAATGCAGGATACTCCTTCCTTGTGTTCATGCTTGCGACAAATGCATCCCATGTCTTGGGAAGACCATTGAGTACTATGTTTACCAATTCCTTCTCTGAAATTATCTCTTCAATAGTTTGTTGTTGATCTCTTAACTGGGAGATCCTCACAAAGTATGATGTTATGCTATCATCATCATTCATCTTCATGTCACAGAGCTCATTCTTTAGACTCATTATTTGTCCAATGTTTCTGACTGAGAAGAGGTTTGTTAGGGAATCATACATCTTCTTCGATGAGTCAAGATGGGAGATGTAGGGTATCAAGTGGTATTTTATAGAGTCCACTATGATACTTATGGAATTGATGTCACCGTATTTGAACTTCTCCATAACTGCAACGTTCTGTGATTCCTTCTCTTTTCCTTCTTCAAACTCTGGTTCCACGATCTTTCCTTTCACGATATCCAACACTTTATTCTTGGCAAGGATGAGGTCAATCCTTGTCTTCCATGCTCTGAAGTTAGAAGCTCCATATAACTTGTTCTCTGACTTCATAGAGTAAGTCATGGCTGCTTTGACTTGGTCAACCCTATATTTGACCAAAAAATCAAACTTGATGTCTTGGCTTGCTGAGAGGACCAGGAGATGCGCTAGGCTAGGGCGTACTGATCTATCCAGAAATTAGGTCAATCCCTTCACTTAAGGTGCCTCAACGAGAGAATTAGGGTTTCTACAACTACACCTGCTAGTAACCCTAGCGATAGTTCTTCAACGAGCTTAATATCCTTACGACTATGTTTCCTTCCAGTGGTTAGACTGAATGAAGGAGGTGTGGGCCCATAACTTGTTAGAATATGAATGAATGTGCTCGTTTTACCATTGACAATATCGCTATTGTCACCCAACCATAGGCCGAAGCCACCCTCCGAGCACCTTAACCTTGACAGAGAATCACTCCAGAAGCAAACCATAGGCTAGATAGACAAACAAATGGCAACGCACCTTTCCCTAAGGATAGCGCACCAACAAGAGCTGATCATATAGTCCAAACCCTAACCAAGAGATAGTACAAGCCAAACGTGACCTGCTAGCTGCAACAGCTGCAATGGAATCTCTCCTCCAAACCCGTGCACAAAACTGGGCACTGCAGTGCGCACAAGTGCTGCTCTGCAATTCTGAGACTGCCTGCTAGAATGAAGACTGGCCTCCTGTATTTATAGTAAATATGGCTAACTTCCTGGGTCGACTTCTCATTCTGGGTATCTGTATGCTCAGTATATATTATTTCTTCTGGCCGAATTCTTCTCTTGGAGGCTAATAACCTAATACAAGTTATCCTCTTGAGCCAACATGTCTTCTAGGGTTATTAGCCAACTCATTAGGGTTTCTTCTCGCTTCCTGGAATATTCTATTCTCATCAAGTTTACACGTGGAGGTAAATACCTCCCGCAATCAACAATACATTCACCAAGAAGATATTCAGACCTAAAATCATATTTTGGATCAGAACCAAGTATTTAAATACAAACTACGAGTCATAGGAAATTAGCAACATAATCTCTATTGCAATTAGATATGAAACTAAGATGACAATTAATGCATTGCAAAAATTGCCTTCATATTCGAATAAGCAGAAGTATCACATGATTACAAGAAGAGCACAATCTAACTAACAAAATGTCTGAATCCCCGAGCATGAGATGTTGCAGGGCATGAATCTCTTTCCATTACAATTTCTCAGACCTCTCCCCCTAACTCCGTTTTCTCCCTCATATGTTTTACAATATATAAATTTATCATTACAAATATCAGATCCAAAATAAATGGATCTACAACCAACCAATGAATAGGTGGATATTGCTCACATCTAATCCCCCAAATCGAATTGATGAGGTGGATGCCAGATGTTCTTTTGACTGAGTATTTTTAGGAAACCAAATGGGTGAATTTTTGAAAAATAGGGTTCAAAGATTCACTTTCTATTCACAAACCATGACATCTTTAGAAAAATTGAAAGAGGTTTTTCTAATTTGGTCCGCTCCCGAAAAAACCCATGTCTTAGTTTTTTTATATTTGCCCTATTTACTCGGAATCATACCCAAAATGACCTAAAAAACAATCATTTCTAGAAAACTTCCGCACATTCAGTAAAACACTACAAAAAGCATGGATTTTCTGCGGCGTAGGCCAAAAATCATCACAACTTTCCTTCAATATGACAAAAGCAGTTAGAACCTGAAGCAACTTTAATTTTCAGCACTCTCCCGGTCCAATATAGCTTTTCCAGTAATGCTTATAACTTTATGCCAAGTAATGAGAATTGCAAATATAACCCGAGAATCAACAATATCTTGCAGTGTACCACTTGCAATTTTCCTTGTTGCACAAGAAAGAAGGACACATGTATAGGCATGTAAAAATGTTGCAGAATTCCAACTGAAAGAATATAAAAGAAATAAAAAGATCATGTCTGTCTCACCAAGTAACGAAATCATATCAAACTCGACATTTTTTCCGAAGTACTTCTCTATTGATTTTGTTAATATAAGAAACGTCTTTCCATAAAAAAGTTCAAGTTGCATTTTTAAAGATTAAAATGGTTCTTCTGTGCAACTTATGCAAACCAAATTGATTGGAACCTTCATTATAAAAACAATCTGATGGCTACCTACTTGTACCAATCCTACATTGTCCCCATTGTTCTGATCGATAACATACAAATAATTCACCTCCAACACATACTTTTGTAACTATGTATCCGTGATGAGAACATGAGAGCCACAATACTTGCAGTTGGCATCAATAGGTGGCTACCCTTCATCACTAGAGTAGTCTTAATAATGTTCTTTTTCAGAAGGTAAATCAAGTTATTGCATCATAGGATAGAAAAAACAAACACAAGTCATAAATGAACATGGCATGCATGAGTTTAGACCAAGGTTACAAATTAGGCTTGGAACATTGTCTCTTCCTGGGGATGATGTCCTCCCTGTGAAGCATCAAGAACTGTAGACCATGTGCCTTCAATTTTTCTGCCTTTTCATTGTCCACTCTGAACCTGCTTTTAATATACATGTTCTGTCCATTCCCGTTGAAAAAAACTCACACTACAAATACCATCAATTTGACTTCAAATACTATCGAAACCACACACCATCTGATCAAGATAATCACACTGTAAACAAGTGCCTTCCATTGGGATATGGATTCATTATTATTGATCTAATTTAGAAAACACCAAACCAAGCTAAAAGCTACATGCTTGGATACAAGCTTATTCTCCTATCCTAACCAATTAGGTTGCTCGATCGAGTGATATGAAATTTCCATTGCAACCATTCAAGCAATTTCTTAATCTATTGAATTCTACTTTCATTCTTAATCAGGAAATGAAAAAATACACATACCATTATTCCATAAGGTAATCCAGATCCATGTTCACATCTTATAAATAATACTGCATTTGAATTGATAAACCCCTCTAAACAAGCTACCATGGGATCATAAAAGTGAAAATGAGTAATATGTTGACAATCAACAAATACCTCTTCTTGTTGCTCCAACTGAATATGAACTCTCTCTGACTGCTCTAATTTCATTGCTTCTCTGTCGATCTCTTCAATTTCATATTCAAGAATGTCAATTTTAGGATCATTGATTTCTTGAAATTTTTGATCAACATTCTGTGAAGAGGGAAACATTGTGGACTAATCTAGTAATCCGACATCATCTCTCTCACTGCCTTCCCAATATTCTGATCCATAGCCTTCATACACATGTTTACTGCTAACAAGTTCCATAGGTGTTGATGTATAAAATTGTTCCTCATCATCCGAGTCTTCATAAAAAATGGGATGATCTTTATTGAAATTTGAAAAAGTAAATGTATCTGAAACAATGTCAAAAATATCTACAATATAGCTATCAACAACTTGAGCATCATAACAATCCCAAACTTTCTCCTCTTGAATAGAAGGATTAGAACATAATTCAAATATAATTGATTGTTGCTGATCTAGGTTCTCTAAAGAAAATCTTACTGCTTGTTGTTCTTTCTTATCAACCATGTTATCTTCAAAAAGATTTAAAACAACAATTTCTTCAATAAGAAATTGGTCTTTACAATGATTTGCGACAACAAACTCTTCATGATGATGACAACTCGAATTGCCATAAAACTATAAGGAGCATCTTGAAAGCTATCCAATACATCTTGAGCATTGTTATCTTGAAATATATATTCATTGATTTCATCACTAAAACCCTCGTGATCATCATTGCTAAGAAAATTTTTAAATTTGCACTGCTCACAATAGTCGTTCAAGAGGAGCTCAGTAGGATAAATTCTTTTACAATATGAATGGAACACAACATGAAAATTCTTTAGTGAAGAAATTCTAGAAATAGGAAGAGATCGATACCATTCTTGAGCATCCCCTTAGAGTGAGTACATGAACATCTTCATCAAAACGTTCTCATGATGTATATCCAACTGATCCATATATTGTTGAAACTTAATGAGGTGTTGTGCAGGATTATCCTCATCCTTTTCTCTAAATATGGGAAGATAATCTCCCCATTCACCCATAGTAGGAACACCATTTGGAAATCCAGGAATAACAGAAAAAACAAAAGGTGAAACTACCGAGCTAGGATAACATCCATTGCCTTCGGCATTCTGAACAATGGAGTCTCCAATGGATTCTTCCTTCATGGAGTCCCCAGGTGAAAGATCATAGTCACTTATGTCACCAATCCTTGTTCACCATCAAGAATTGGTTATATTCATTGTTGTACAACCCAATGAATGATGTCTTTGTTCCTATGTCCCCAACAACGACGCCAAATATGTTATCCTTAAAGTTTGCACTAAAATGCAATAATGAAAATCTAGGGCACCTCAATTATTGCAATAATGGTTTTGGTAGGTAGGTCAAGTAGATCAAACAGGCTGGGTATCTGATATGGTAAATCAAGTTCAAATTCAAATGAATAAGTAACACTTCATATAGTCAGGGGCATTCACTCTGATAGTTATATATTTAATAGACAATGAGATATGGAGGAACAAGGAACATACATGAATGCATAAGTGTTACTCTGTTAACTCATACATTCACCAAGAATATATTCAGACCTAAAATCATATTTTGGATAAGAATCAAGTAATTAAATAAAAACTACCAGTCACATGCAATTAGCAATAAAATCTCTATTGCAATTAGATTTGAATCTGAGATGAAAATTAATGCATTGCAGAAATCGCCTTCATATTCAAATAAGCAAAAGTAACACATGATTACAAGAATATCACAGTCTAACTAAAAAAATGTCTGAATCCCTGAGCATGAGATGTTGCAGGGCATGGAGCTCCTTCCATTACAATTTCTTAGACCTCTCCCCCCAACTCCGTTTTCTCAGACCTCTCCCCCCAACTCTGTTTTTAATAGTGCACTTAAGTCGTTGAAGCACATTGGTGTGATAATTATGTTTATAATGCACTAATAATCTAAGTACTAATATGCTTCAGTGCCTCAAAATACCAACACAAAGAACTGGTGCGCATGCCATATTTCAAATGCCCCAATGTGTATTTTAGATACTGAAAGCATTGGGGAACTTATATCAATAATACACACTAGTGCACCACATTTATTATATTCACCAGTTCATATTGTATATATTATGAAGCTTCGATGCATATTTTATATAAAGAAAGCACTAATGCATGCTTCATATGTAAAATAACTAGCGTGGATAACGATAACAACAACAACAACAACAACAACAACAACAACAACAACAACAACAACAACAACAACATCATTGAAGAAAGTGGTGTGTTTGTTGTTGTTAAGAGCACTGATGAATTTGTTTAATTTTTATCCCACCAATGCATACATATGTATAGACCTCACTCATGTGTAAATATTTATAGATTGCACTGGTGCATAAATATGTATAAACTATAATGATTTGTTCAAATGGATACAACACAACGATATGTTGCAGTGCTGATTTTTTCCATGTTGCTGGTATGCAAATGCAACTTCTTGTTTTTTACCAAAATTTCAATTAATCATTAGAAATCCAAATATTTTGTATAATAATTTTTCTTTTTTGTATTTAACTATTGCATTTGGATATAGTCATTGCATCGATGTGTTGCATTATTTAAACCAATATACCAACTGATTAAACCTTTATTCATTGTAACAATGTAAATCATACATATATTTAATAAGCAATGTAACATTTTACGATACCGAGAAATGCAATAGAATACAAAATTAATTTTATGATGTATGAATAAGAAACCCATTGTTATAGAAAATGGGACAACATAAATGTCCAAGGTATTCAAAATGTTAATAAATAATTGTTACAATTATTAGTGACACATCATCATCTAATTGCGATCATATGTCCACAATAAACAACACGTATAATTTTCACAAATAAACATTCCAAAATATTAAACTTGTAACATTCAATTTATATGATCATTATTCATTTCTAGAACTATTATCGTTGTTTGAGTTTCTTGCATGCCCCATATATTCATCACTTGCATAGTGTACTGGGTTATTTGGAATGCTTTGTTGATTGGCTTGAGTTTGACAGTGTGCCTCTTCATGTTCCATCTACAAACATAGAAACACAGTGTAGTGAATATATCTTCATTTATAATATACTATCATAATTGCATAAATAACAAAGAGTACCAATATACATTTGATCTCTTCATAAACAACACACATTCTTTCGAAGCCATTCTTCATGTCATCTCTCAAGATATTTTCTATTGGCTCCACTCCATATTTTGTTTCTTGTGAGTTTTGTACACTATGAAAAACCATAAATATAATTAAAGGTTTCTTGTTGTTCCATTAATTATAAAATAAGGGAAGTAAACAACACAATTACTTACAAATTGGTCAATTAACCCTTGATACTCCAACATATATTCACAACCTATATGTAATCCAATGTAAATCAAATGTTTGGATGTCTCTTCTTTGTATGTTAACACTTTTTAGAAAACATACATGGATGATTGTAAATCAATTAAAATATGAACATCACAACAAATATGAATCTTAAGGAAAACACATTAAGTACTCACAATCTTTCCGATCAAACATTTTATGCCTTGACATCTTGTTTTATGTGTTGAATGGGTTCCATTTTCTTTTCTTTTATGCAACAATAAAAAAATTGAAAATTAATATTTCATTCAATAATTAAACTCTCCATACATAGAAAAAAAATTCAATGAATACATACATTCGATGCATGTTGTTGTTGGCATTGTTCTTTGATGTAATTATGCTCATTTCTTTGGCCATCTCATTGTACACTTTTTTCAACATCCCTACTAGCATGTTTTGTAGATCATGTTGATCATCTTTTGGAATTTTATAAATCTTCATAAAAAAAGAAAAAAACAATAACACATTCGATTAATATTTATACACAAATAAATATTGCAAAAAAATTAATTTAGTACTTTTTTGGACTAGTATATGCATATTACAAAAAACATGTTTAACAATAATAATTTTAAAATGATTTTTTTTTGTTATTGTATGTTTTTTGTTTCTCTAGAAACACATGCCACAATTTATGCATAACCTAATTCTTGGAGTCAATGGATTGATTTTTGTGCTATAGATGCAAAGAACATCTATAGATGCATAACCATGTTTAACCCCCCCCTCGTTAACTTATAAGACCACTCTAGATGAGCTGAAGACCAACTCACCATCATTTACATCCTTCATAATTTTTATTTTCTTAGGATGGCCTTCAATTCCCTTGTTGTCAATCTCTACACAACATTTTACAAATGAAATATCAAATGTTTGAAACATGTTAGTGATTATTATTATAGTAAAAAGAAAAATAAAAAAAATCATATTGATCAACTTTTGATCACCTATTTCCTCTCTTTGCAACATTTCCATAGAAATTTTATAGTCTTTTCCACTTAGATTATGAACAATATTTTGCAGTCTCTTCAATTTTTTTTCTCTGCATGACATGCATTATCTAATACACATCATTTAATTCTACTAATAATTCAAATATATTACTTATATATATATATTTTGTGAATAAAAATATATATTACCTTGCCATAGCAGAAAACTTACGTGTCCAAATATACATGATAACAAGCCAGATGTTCTGCCACCGTAGTGGAAACCAGAATGCATGGGCATGACAATTGTTCACAGTTCCAAGGCTTAAAGAAAAAATGACAACTTTCGACATACAAACAAGGGGACTTGCCACATGTTCTGCCACTCTCGTGGAAACCAAAATAGGCGGTGGACTGAGTGCCCCGACCACCTATCAGACCTGAGCTAGAGACTAACTTAGGAAAAATTTGCAAAACTTTAGCCATTAAACCAAATAAAAAAACTTGTGAGAATGCTATGCATGTGGCGAGCCCACGCATCCATCTTGACGGAGTCTGAAGGTGAAGGGATGACAACACGTTAGACATCGACTCTTCTTAGGATCGTTTGACAGGGAATCATACAGGATGTCTAGACGTTTGCTGAAGAAACTCTAGTGGTGCTGCTGCTCGACCATGTCCCTTCTCATCTCAAATATTAAAACCGGGTGGTCTTTCGTGAGTCTGTGGGAATTTGGAGTTGGGTGACTATGGTCCTCTTGACCCTGTTTTTCCTCCAAAAGTTGCAGCAACGGAGTCAAAGGTAGCAACAGAGTCCGTGGCGGGGTCTTCTTCCATGGAGGCAACAAAATTGTGCCCCGAGTGGTCCTCCAGAGGTAAGGCTTCTTCTTCCACTATGCATCCCATTGCAACTGACTCCTGAAATGGACTGGTGGTGTAGGTGGTGGGCTCGTTCTCCAGGGCAGTTGAAGGAAGGAAAGGCAAGAATTCTATCCAATTGGGCGAAAATTCTTCTTCCACCGGGCATCCACCTTGGAGACTCTCAGTGCTGGGAGGACATGGCTCCTGATGAGCCTGCGCGAACCAATTTTTCCTAGATAAACCCAGATGGTCCTTGTCTGGAACTGGAACTTGAGAGGCAAGTCCCGGACCATGGTGAGGCCAAGGCTTTGAAGGAGACTGCACAATCCAGTTCTGTCCCGAAGATCCCAGATGGTCTCCGCCTGGCGTGACAACACGAGAGGTAGGCCCTAGGTGGTTGTGCCATTCAAACCTACTATAGTAGGTTGACCCTCGTCGGGGCTTGCCTCGTTCTCATGGTATGGCTGCGCAGGCCACCAGGCAAGCATAAAAACTAACTGAGCAGGTTGAATCTCATAGCAGAATTAACAAAATAATGCTGGGCTTTGGGCCCAAGTGCCCCATAAAACACTTCCCTCACAGTGAAAAGACCAGGAGGGTAGAGGCATTGATGGATCTGGTAGCCATTAGTGCAAGTGTAATGGAAATCTTTAAAATCGTATTGAAGCCGAGGAGCCAAGCACGAGCTTCCATTAAGGATTTACGCACTAAGGCTTGCCTCTTATGCATGAGAACCATCGCGAATGGACAAGGAGGGAGGGTGGCAGAGAGGGGATTTAACTTCCCTTGTAATTGCCCCATCCATTGACGTGTGTGGCCCATGTGGCCCATGTGTCACCCCATCCGGGGATATATTACTTTTATATTAATATTTAAAAGAACTTGCCATTTTCTCTTCCTAAGATGTGCTTCCCTTACCTTTGTTGCTACAAGTGTTTTTCCCTAATCTTTATCAACAATCTTCTTTCAATAAAATACCTACATAATGAAATATTGTTGTAGGTTAAGTGGTGCATATAATACAATAACTTGCACTGATGTGTTTAATATGGACTTAAGCATTAGTGTGTTGTTATTATACAATGTACATCGATAAACTCATCAATGTTTTTTAAGACACAAAAATAGGCAAAATAATGCACTTACTATTGTATTTCACACTACTATGTCATTTTTGTATATTGCACACCACTAAAGTCAAGAATATTTTTTAAAAGGCTATGCCAAACAATGCATTCTTAATAAAAAAATGCACTGGTGCATTGTTACTATACAATGCACACCATCGACTATGCAAGCATTAAAAAAAATTAATAGTGGTAGGGTTTGGAATCCAATGAAATGAGTGGTCCCAATCCAATAGATATCCAAAGCCCCATATAGGAGTGCACAAAGCCAATAAATATTCATTTCCTAAAAAAAAACTCATTGTTGGAGTTTACATCAACATAAAGAAAAGATAACCAATAAGACAAATAGGGTTTGTAACACTAAAGGTAACTCTGAAACTTTTTTATTTTCTTGCAAATGCAGTGTAAATACTTATAGGAATAAATAAAAAATTCATGGATTTTTTGAATCAATAAAGGATAAATTTTAGATGAATAGAATGATGTTACATACCTTACATTTCTCGTCTACAGATTTGTATGTGACCTTGCAATTTGGATTTCTAGAAAAATCTATCCACTACAGAGTCTTCCTTGGTTAATATTTCTCACACGAGTCTTCCCTCTAACTTTTGGAAAAAATAATGGAATATGGACTAGGGTTTTATTTTATATATTTACTTTTACAAAATGAAAATCCCACTCTTTTTTTTTTTTCCGCTTCATAATTCTACACATTGATGATAAATGCACACACTTTTTTATTTTTTTATAAATTTAGCTCATGGTGCCCCTGACATACTTGAATGAACCAATGCACTATGTGGACATTAACACATAGGATACATGGTTTCTGCAAGTAAAACTCTACATAGGTTTTTGTGGATATTTATTATTGGTGCGTATCATAAATTAGTGCACTAGTGCCTTTAAAATATACATACACATTAATGAGATGGATGTGAATTAACTGCACTAGTGCCTTTAGAATATACATACACATTAATGAGATGAATGTGAATTAAGTGCATTAGTTTCTTATAAAATACTTTCAAATCTTTGATTGAAGTTAGAATGTTATTTATAAATTCAAGGCTGAGGGGATAGAATGCCAAAAATCTAGGCCTAAATGCCAATATAGAGCTCATATGTGAGATTGTGTAAGGTGATGATGATGGGTGAGGAAAATGTTCATCTACAAGATCATGTAAGGTTATGATGATGGATGGGAAATGCGCAAGATCATGTAATTCCTTCATTGTAATAGAAATTACTCAAATTGTCATCATAATCACACACAATATGGTGAACTCACAATCAATATAGATCTAAAACTCACAATTAATACAGATTAAATTTTGAGATACTGCACATACTTGAGACTCAATTTTTTGCATAAGAAAGGCATACAAGAAAATTCATGGAAACAATCAGGACATGCAAAACATGCATTACATAATATCACAGGCCTTTGGATTGGGGCAGGTTGTCTTTTTCAAAGTCATGGATCTCAACTCCTCTTCTTTTTTGATGGGTGAAGTATTATATTACTCTTGATTGATTTTAACTTTTCTTATATGATGATTTTAACTATTTTTTCTACTATATTTTGTTCATTCCATCTAAATATGAAGAAGGAGATCGATTTCTCAAATAGACTACTGTATGCACAACCTTAGCCCATAACATGAACTTAACCCTTTGAAGAACACCATTGCTGTAGCCATGTCCATTAATGTTTGATTCATTCATTTAGTTACTCCATTTTGTTGTGGAGTAAAAGAGTTAGTTAATTTCCTCCCAATTCATTTTTCTTGAAAATATGCATGTAATTCACTTGAAGTGAATTCTCCTCCATTGTTTGTATGCAAAGTGGCGATTTTATCCTCATTTGTAGTTTCAACCAAATTTTGAAATGACTGAAACTATTTCAATGCTTCCGATTTTTCCTTTAAAAGATACACCCAAACATCCTATTGAAATCATCAATAAATAATAAAAAATACTTCCTTCCCCCAAGTGAAGTGTTCAAAGGTCCACAAATATAATTGTGAACAAGTTTTAACCTTTTAGTTTCCCTCCAAGAAGTTGTGGGAAATGGTAACCTTCTCTGTTTTCCATAAATGCAAGCTTGGCATCTTGCATTTTCCTTCCAGAATGTGGACAATCCCTTTATTGTATTCCTTGTTGTTGAATCTGAATAAGACTATCAACATTCAAGTTTCCAAAACATGCATACCATAATCGAATGGGTGTAATACCTATCTCCACTAATTGTGCAAAATCAAATATTCTTGGAATGAACGTGCCTTTCATTCAAAGAAGTTTTCCACCCTCATAACCTGTCATAATTGTTTTATAATTGTCTTTGATTGAGTTAAATTTAATAACTCCATATTCAATTATAATTTGATTTCTTGACTGGCGGATCAAAATCAAAGCTAACAAAGTTTTCTTAAAAGAGGGAGCATACCAAACATTTGAGATTATACTTTTCCCAATTCCTGGTAAAAGCACCTTTAATGAACCTTTTCCTTGTGGTATGTGATTGGTGTCATCTCCTAGAAAGACTAAACTCAAATTACAATCTTGATAATTCCAAAATAAATCTTTCTTGTATATCATATGTTGAGTTGCACCAGTATCCTTAATCTAGACATCCTCAAAATCACTTCTGAAAGAGTAAGCTGTTTGAACTTTGTTTGCTATTTTTGTTTGTTGAAGTGCTGTAAAACATATTCATAATTCTCATTTTCATTTGTATTTTCATATTGTTCCAAAGAAGATTCTTTTGTTTAAGAGGAGTAATGTCCAATCTTATTACAATGAAAACATGTTACTATTTTCTTGTTCTGCTTCTTTAGAATCTTTCTTAGTCCAAGACATATTAACTCTACCTTTTCCTCTACCTTATCCTCTTCATCTACCTCTTTCTTGACCTTGACCATGACCTCGATTTGAATACTGAGATGTATTGTGCTCATTTTCTTTATGCTCATTTCCTTTGGTAGAATAAACACCTTTTTGAGTAATGCTCTTACTCGTGCTTGCAACCAAAACATCCTCTCTGATTGATATTTCTTACCAAAAGTTTTATCATGAATAGAAAAAATCTCACTTAGTTTATAAAAAGTGATATTCTCCAACTTATCAACAATCTGCAATGTTTCCAAGAAATTCTTGTATGATTCTGGCAAACTTGAGATCAAAATTGAGATCAAAATTGTAACCATCAAGCTATTTTCAATCTTAGCAAAACCCATCAAGCTATTTTCAATCTTAGCAAAACCAGCCTTTGAAATCTCTTGATTAATATTTTTAACTCGTGAGATATATTCCATCACATCTCCCCCAACAACTAACTTTTGTTGCAATAACTTTAATTGAAAATCAACTCTTTTAGCTTTAGTTTGTGAATCAAACACATCTTTAAGTGTTTTCCAGGATGACCAAGAATCAATACAATTTTCAATGTGCACAAAGACTTCATAAAAAACATTACTTTGAATTAGTGCTAATGCATTTTCATATTTCAACTCCCATCTTTCTAACGGAACATCATCATTTGGTTTTGTAGGTTGTTCATTACAAATTCATTTCCATAGTAGATTGTTCATTACAAATTCCTTTCCATAGTTCATTCTAAATAAAAGTACTTTGAATGTGTCAACTCCATGTTTTATAATCATTGAGACCTTCTAATTTTTCATAATGATTAAATATACTAATAATTTTAGACCTTCTTGAATTGTAAGTGCAATTACACCTTATATCATCAAAAGAAATGAAATAATATGCACCTTATATAACCAAAATAAAATACACCTTATAATTCCAAAATAAAAATGCCTTATAACACCAAAAATAAAAGCATCTTATAATGCCAAAATAAAATATTCAATGCACATTATAACACCAAATGCTCTTTATAACACCTAAAAATATACAATGATAATGAATACTAACAAGATTGTTTGTAAAAGATTGTAATGAACACCTTATATAACTTTAATTGTATTTGTAAACACCTTATATCACCTTAATTTATATCACCTTAATTTATGAGTACCTTGTATCTCCTTATAACAATTTGTATTATAATCTCACCATGAAGTGTTGAACTATAGGAAAGAGGAAAAAAAATTGTGACCACACACCATACACGAGACAAATAGATCTATTGCACATACAGTCTCTTCAAGAAATGTTTGATTGAGCTTTAATGTGCTCTAATCAACACTTAATTTCTTAGGTTAATCTTACAATCTCACTTTACTTTCATAATTATTACAATGAACATTTTTAAGAAAACATCACCATTCAATAAATACAATTTAGGGTTTCACTTGTTTGAAAGAATGCCTCCACCAATCTTTGAATTAAATTCGTATCGTCCTTCCTCCATTTTAATGGATTGCTGGACTGTCTTCTTTCTTTCTCGTTAGGGTTTCAAGCAACTTTACTTGTGCGATTGCACTTTTCTCCAGACGGATTTGACGCTCAACCGCTTCAAAAGACAATGCTCAGACTTAGGATTTTAAGCAACTTGATGGAGAGTCTACGTCGGGTTATACAAAGTCGGATTGGAGGCCGTGAGGAGCCAAAAATCCTAATAACAAATAACAAATGGGTTTAAATACCTAAAAACTATAATAAAAAATACGGTTAACTAGAACTGACTAAAACTAACTTGGACATCTACATAATCACTTGAAACTAACACTGACTAAAATTAACTTGGACACTTGGACACCTCACATAAAGGTTTACATTAATATTTTATTAAATAAAACATTTATTTACTAAAACTTATTTGGGATCATAATTTCTAACAAAGGCATCTACAAATTCATAAATTTTGTTTTATAAAATGATTGGTTGCATGTGTATTTTTGGATTTTTTTTCATGCTTCTAATAAATGTTTGTTTCAATATTTGAACATACTAAATACATTGTGTTTACAAATATAATCTATTTAATGTTCAATATTTTTGCAATTAGAATTCTAATGCCAAGTGATGTGGCTACCATCTCCCATCTACCACAAGCATGAAAATTGAAATATAAAATACACAAACACTCATAAATTACATTAAATTACTTGATTACATGGATTAGATCCACTAGAAAATGGATATATTTAATGTATAATTCAACATATAAATGTTTCACTTGTGATGCATGTTTGATTATTCTTCTCCCCAATGAAAAAATATTTTTCTTATCTCTTCCATGTGTTTTTTTTTGTATTTTACCTACCCACAATTAACATGTAGTAAATTCCAACTCCAACATAGTTAAGAGACGATAAACCTCTGCTTCAAATTTACTTCAACAATGACCAAAAATGTTAAAATAACTCCCTAGAGTAAATCAAAACAAGTAATTTCACTCGATGAAAGTTCACCATGAGTGATAATGATGATGAATGCTTTGTGATTGAACATGACATAAATGGAAAGTAAAACTATTGATAGTAGGTAATGTACGTCTTGTACTAGCATTCTGTCTAGTAAAAATATTGATGATAGGTAGCGTAATCCTTGTGAGAACATTGTGTTTGGAAAATCTAAAATCAATTATGCCAATTACCTCTAACAATAATTGGTAGGTAATGTGAGCATCATGCAAGCACTTGAAAATCTAAAATCAATTATGATAATCGCTTCCAAAAATAAACCTGGATGCATCATCATGAACATTAAATTAGAAAAACAAAGAAAAGAGAACATCATTTCACAATGAATTTATTGTCATACATTAAACTAATAAAATCACTGTTATGTATAAAAATATATATATTTTTCTACAATGGCACCTAGTACGTAGTGGATTGAGTATAAACACATTTTATATGTATAAACATATAAAATAATCAATATGTGTTTGATACATACTTAACAAGATACACTAAAGATAATTTGTGTAAAAACTTTTATGTGATAAATGTTTTATTGCAATGAGAAAATTCAAGTTGAAGTGGACCTTATAGTTCCCCCCCCCCCCCATTTTTTATTTTACACTTGACTTAATGAAAATAAAGTGTATGGAATTTATACAACATCTTAATCACTTCAATGAATTCATAATTAAGACCATCAATGAGATATATTCCATGTTGCAATCATGGTTATAAAATTGTTTTTCTATGGCTAATTACATGAAACTCATTAAAATAATTAGTTCTTTATTACTTGTGTTGATTAATGTATTTCTATGTTTTTTAAAGGAGATATTTTTAATTTCAAGGAAGAGATTAATGAAGAATATTTTTTTTTTCATTATCCCTTTTAAATGGGCTTAAAGATTTTGTTATTTTAAAAAGTTCATGTTAATAGTTAATGTTCATAACCTTCTTAAGATGGGTTTTTTCAACCTTCTTAGTTGTTTCTTTTTTTTACAACATCTGAGAGATTTTATATTAGAAAAAAGGGTGCGGCCAAAGATCGCAAAGTATACAAACACGAGATCCTAGAGACAAGACAAAAACCTGGTGCCCATACAAAGTGCTTGTCCTATCCATCTCTAGAAATATTCTATTTCCTATTGGAGAAATTTCATTACAAAACCTTATAGTGTAAATTCAGAAGAAAGTGCCAAGGATGCAGATTACTAAATATTAGATACTAGTATAAGGGAGATCAGGGGGTCCATTGCATCCTTCCCCATGCCATCAACCAAGAGGTTCAAATATGGAACATGGCTTCCACTAGATGGAGATGAGCCACTTTCAGTCAATTCCAGGAGATGTTGATGTAGACTTGACCTGTAGTTCTTCTAGTTGGGAGAAAAGAGCATCAATATTGTCATGCTATTGTCTCATTGGCTATGCTGAATTCAAATCTCCAAGATGAATGACACCTAGGAGGACAAGCCCTGCAAAATGATCTACAGTTGTTGGAGAGTGGTCCAATTTTGATCCAGATAAGGGAGCTACCTAGTCCAATCTCGAATTCCTTTATTCTAAGCTTGATTACGGTCCCCTCACTTCTTACCAACTCCTACTTCCATTCTACATGGATGATGAGCTAGATGGAATTCCACAATTGAAACTCCTAATTCCAATTATCCATCCTTGAATTTTTCACTTCTTTGTCCCACCGAGATTTTTTCCCACTTAGACCTGCCACTACATCGCTCTCTCCAAGTGCTCTAGTCCATAATCCTGCTACTTTGAAAATTGTCAATTCTAGATCCATATGCATTTTCTCCCACACCTCAACGAGAAACCACAAACAATAATGATATGAGCCAATAGGTGTACATATACATTCAAACATCCCTTAAATGCTAACAACCATTCCTCATCCTTCCACATGAGCTTCACGAGCCAAATCCAGAGCATCCAAAAGTTGTATAATGATAATGTCCAACCGCTATCAGGTAGACAACATGTGAAGGTTACAAATACCCAGTGCGATGAGGAGATGGCATGTGGAGTAATCATGAAAAATTCCATGTTGACGTCCCAACCCATGCTCAATATTGCCACTTGTTTATTTCTTGTATGGTCTGATGTGGCAGTCATTTATCATGGAATTGGGGAATGAGAAGACCTCCCATTGATACATAAAATCCCTTTTGCAAAATTAGCTTTGCTAAATTAGCTTGTATGTCTACTAATCCATTATTTTCCCATAGAATGTGGAAGAAGGTAACTTGAGGAATGACTTTAAGAGTGAAACATAATCACTTGATGAACCCAGGTGAGAATGCCTTGATCACATAGATCCGTGAACTAAGAATCTAATTGTGTTTATGGAGTCTCCAAGTATGATGAGCTTCTGAATATGATTCCCCTTGGCTAGTTGGATTCCATGGAGTGGTGCATATTCTTCAACTTGATTATTAGAGGCTCGACCAAGGCTCCATGCAAAATTGAGCTCGATATTTCCCATGGGTAAAAAATAACCCCTCCTTCTCTTGCCACCTCACGATTTCCTTTGGAAGCACCATCGAAGCAAAGGATATGAGAACTCTGAGAAGAAATCCACCCATGAAATGAATATTGTGTAAGATGAAGCTACCAATTTAATATGGGGTGAATTGAAGACTTAACATTTATATAGAGACAAAAATTGGCTAACCACTCCTTTTCTTGTAGGTCAAAAAGTTGGGGGGTGGCAATATTGAGTCTCCTAAAGTTAAAGAACTCCAAGATTTGGGCTCTGACTTTGTTCACGACCCCGCTAGGGTGGGATGTTTTGTCCTTGAAGACACTCCTATTTATTGCTATCCAAACTTTCCATCATACTAAATTAGGGAGGTCCATCCAAATTCATTTGAATATTGGATTGTACTAAAAGAATCTCATGTAATATGCATGCCATTTCCCAAGAAGGGGCCTAACTGATCCTGAATAGTGTACTCTAGGATTGAGTTCCTACAAGATCAACTAGCATACCTCTTTGATAAAATTTCACTCTAGGAACAAATGATGGATGGATTCATAATTTTTGATACATAAGACACATATGGAGGGCCCAAATGTTCCTCACTTAAATATATTTTCACTTGTAAGGATATTTTCGTAAGAAAGGGCACAACTGAAGATATTTACTTTAAGAAGCTTGTCCCTGTACCAGATGTTGGACCAATATTTATATTTTCCCAGTGGGGAATACTGGAGAAGAAGGGATGTAACCATGTTCACCCCATCCTCTTTCATCCTAATCATTTATGTGACTAGGATCTTCCCCATGAATATTTAAAACTAGAGTTCCAACAAGCTCCTTAAGATTATCTAGTATTTCTCCAAGGTCCTAGCCTAACCAAAGCCATGAGATATTGCACCAACTAGATATTTCATGGAGGGTGTATTTCTATTAAGATAGAACTAGTCTCTAAGAGGGGCGAGAACTAGATCCTAGATGAGTGGAGCCCATCCCATAATATTGTCTTGCTACACATTAATTTGTCTTCCATTTCTAGGAATCCAAGTGAGATGATTGTGAATGAGAGGAACTGAATTATGAAGCAACTTCTAGATTTGGGAACCATTATGAGGAAGGGGGGGATTGTCAAAACTTCGAAGATGATCTATGGAAAAATATTTGAAGATAAGGGCTCTTTTCCACCAATCAAACTTTCTTGAAATAATCCTCCACATCATTTTATATCCTAGAGATATGTTTTCCAACATTAGATCCTTTATTCCTAGAAGTCTATCACCTTTTGGTGCCCTCACAATTTTCCATTTGACCAAATGGATTATTTTATGTTTTGTCTTTCCTCCTTGCCACAATTTTTTTTGCATCTATTGATCTAATTCCCTTTTAATCCCAACCGGGGCTAGTAGGAAGGAGAATTGGAATATTGGGAGAGCCGATAGAATGACCTTATCCAACATCAACCACCTAGTAGGGTTCAACCACTGTGCCCCCCAAAGAGTGATTTTTTTTATTGATTTTGAGGAGATTAGAGGACCAATTTTTTGAAGAGATGATAATCAAACAAATGGGGATCCCCAAGTATTTAAAGGTCCTCCAATTTGACACAAAGGGGAGTTGGAGCACCCTAGAAACGACAAAAAGAGAGCGAGCACTTACATTCCATGCATAGAGGTGGAATATATTATTATTCAAAAGTCCCCTTGAAGCTTCTATGAATTGATCTAAAATTACCATGAAGCGTGCCGCCATGATCGAAGAGGAACCTTTGTTATGAACATAATATATAATAATAAGTATAAATACACCATAAATAGTTAATGAATAATAATGAAGAGACACCTTGTCTCTTCATTATTATTCATTAACTATTTATGGTGTATTTATACTTATTATTATATATTATGTTCATAACAACCTCTCAATAGGAGAATGTCATCCAAAAACTGAGAGTGGTTTATCCTCTTGACACCTCACACAATTTCGAGACATGGAATTATTCCAACCCTCCTCTTGTGTTCCAGTCTTTGATCGAGTGCTTCTACCATTAAAATGTAGAGAAGAGGGGAGAGTGGACACCCTTGCTTGATACCTCTAGAAGCTTTGAAGAAGTTGTTTGGGCGACCATTTATCAAGGGAGAGATCCATGAGTTGTTGATACAAGATTCAATCCACCAGATGAACATTGGGTTGAAGTCAAATTTACGCAAGATTGCCAAAATAAATCTATGACAAACTCTATCAAATTCATTTTCCATGTCTATTTTAATGATCACACATTTCTCTCCCATGAAGTTGCTATAGTGAATTGATTCTTGTACCAACACTATATTGTCCCGTATATTTTTCTTAGTCACGTACCCCCCCTTGATTAGGAGAAATGATGTTTGAAAGGAATGTATGAAGCATATTGGAAATGATTTTAGAAATGATTTTGTAAAAGCCGTTACATAGAGAAATGGGAATTAACCTAGAGAAGGACATATCATTCATCACCTTTGGAATTAAGGCTAGAAAGGTAGAGTTTGTTGCTCCCCCCATTCTAGTTGATTTCTAGACATATTGGATCATTCTATTCAAATCAAATTTTATTATAGGCCAACATTGTTTTTATAAAAGTGAAATGAAAATTCATTTGGACATGGTTCCTTGTTATATTCAAACTGATAGATCACATCTATAATTTACTCCTCAATTATTGATCGAGTGAGATCATAGTTTTCCTTTGGTTTTACCAAGTGTGGGATGAAGGATAATATTTTCTCTCTTTGAGTAACATGTATTTGTGTTGATTCATAATAGAGATCCCCATAATGGTTAAATGTTTCTTGCTTGATTTCCTCAAAGGAAGAGAAGGTAACTCCATCCTTTGTTTTAATTTCTTCCACATTGTTCTTCCCTATCCTAGATTTGAATTGATGGTGAAAGAAGGTTGTATTTTTGTCCTCCACTTGTAGCCATAGGCTGCATGATTTCAGTCTCCTCATTTTTTCTTCATTTTTTAAGGTTGATTGCAAATTTTTAAAGGCCTCCTGCTCCTCTTTTAATAAATTTCTTGATATTGGCCCTTCCTCCATCTTGACTGTGACCTTTTCCAATTGTTCTTGACATTCACAAATATCTTTGATCAAGGATTTGAATTTGATATTTTCCCACTCCTTGAGAGCCTTTTTTTCAGGGAAATTAGTTTCTTCTCCTAGATATGGACAGGGGAAACGACAATCCAACATCTCCAAATACTAGAGACCATGGGGAGGAAGGATAGGTCATTGAGATAGAGGGGGTTGAAACAGAAGGGGATGGGACCAAGATATTTGACTTTCAAAAAAAGGATAGGAATGGGTCGATGATAAGATCCTTCCCATGTGAGAATAAAATAGGCCAAGGAGGATGGTTCAATCAAGAAGGAGATATGCACAAGGAATTGATCCGTTCTATCAATAAAATGACCAAGACCCACCCTTTGATTTGACCAGATGAAGCTTCTTTTGGAGGGATGAACATCAGTAATATCCACTGAGGAAACAAGGTCCTCCATTCTCTCCCTACACTGGTATATAACTAAAGAAACCCCCCTCTTTTCCCATTGATGAAGTGTGGTGTTGAAGTCCTTGGCCATGATAAAGTTCACACCGAACCCATGATCATGGGACTCCATAAGGGATCACCAACATTCCAATTTTTCTTGAAAATGGTTAGGCATGTAAATATTGAACAAATGAAAAGTATTTATTATTGAAAGATGAACTAATTTGACTAATAACCAATGTTGAGTAGCATGTATATTCAGTAGTTGGATCTGAGAAGGGCACCAAAAGGTGAAAATACCTTCACAGGCACCCCTTGCATTGACTGCGAACCATTTACTATGTTTCAAAAAATAGCTACTTTCTTGATGGACTGATGAGTCCTTCATTTTATTCTCTTGGATTATAAGGACATGATACTTTTCATATTTAATTAACTATTTTAATGATTCAATCTTTTACTTATTCCCCAAACCTATGTAGTTCCAAGAGATGATTTTCATCATTTACCTGAGGATTTTGATGCCCCCCTTTTGGGGGTACAATACTACTCTATCCTCTATGCCATTTAGTTTCCTTCTTGAGATCACTTTCCAAGTGTTTTGAAGACTTAGATATTTTTATTTATCCACTGTATCCTTCCCTTTATGACAATTCGATTTATTACCCTGATTCACAGCCTAACTCATCATCAAAACCATATTGAGAAACCTCCTTAAGTATGACTGGGATGCCCTATTTTTGCAGAGGGATCGAGGACCTAGATTCCCCCCTTGCTAGGAGAGGGGGGGATTTGGGTCCTTAGGGAAGAAGGGGGAATTTCATCCTATGAATGAGGGTTTTCTTCCTCTGCTGTGGGATTTTCATGATTTTCTCTAAAATCATCATCAAGATTTGAAAGGGATACATACCTGTTGTTGATTATAGATGGACCACCACCTTCCCTGTCTGATGCAAATTGTGGATATGAGGGACCATGAGAATTATGAGGTGGGACTTTCTCCAGAGGTGATTGATTTGCCTACTTACCAACTCTTTTTTCGGGGGGATATTCCATTGTTTCTGGTCTCCATCCGGGGATGAGATTGGCTGAGACGTAGGGAAATTCTTCACAAAATGAAAATAATCATGACACACCTTACATTTTAAGGGGAGTTTCTCATAATATACATGTTGAATATAGGTCCAGTTGTCCATAGAAAGTTGAATAGCTTATGGAAAACCCTTCTTGAGATCCGCTTCCACACAAACACGTGCACATGATTGAAGGCAATCTCATGGTTCAACTCGATCAATATAGGGACCTAGGGTATTTCATATGCTTCATATGGTCTCAACATTATAGTAATGAAACATACGATACAAAAGGTGAACCCAAACAAGGACTATCGAGGGTATGTCATTCTCAGGGAAACATTCGGGGGTCCAGTAGTTGAGGTACATACCCCTAGACCCCATGAAGTAAGAACTACTTTTTAAGATGAGATCTTTGTCGACCTTGAATTCAAATAGAAAAGAAAGAAAACCCTAACAAAAAAGGGAAAAAGATCTACCCTTGATTGAGGGGTTTCTAGTTCTTATCCACCTAGAGAGTCATAACAGGAAGGGATGGTCAGATCTCAGTAAAATGGACAATGAGGCCATTCTAAAAAAACCTTAGGCAAATAATTTTGGTTGAAGTGGCATGAATCAGAACCTTCATAATTTCATCCAACTTATTGACGAATCAAGAGGGGTGTTATATTGCCCATTTTCAGATAGTGGATACTAGGGATATAAAAGATTCAATATCCAGAGGAGGAGGAGGGGGAGGGATCCCCTCCACCAATAGCAGATGCCATGAATCATAGATAGGGTTTTAGACTTCAACAACACAGGTTGCAGAGCTATCAATGTAACCTTCTTAGTTTTTATTATGATGGGATTTTTAATATTATAATTTTTATAATTACATGCATGCAATATTTTTGATATCTAGAAAGATAAATTATCAAACACATTTCATACATAAATCTCTACATATTACCAAACTTGGAGTGTTTGTATTACTAATCCAACCAAACATTAAACAAACTTTAGAAACCCTTTAACTAAAAAAAAAAACACCCACATATTTATCAAATATAACCAACACACTTATTATAAAAAAAATATTTAACACGAAGAACATATTTATCAAATATAACTAACACATTTGTAACACTCACATAGTTATGAAAAAAATATTTGACACGAAGAACATATTTATCAAATATAACTAACACATTTGTAACACTCACATAGTTGTGAAGTATGACCAAAATCACAACCAAAATCACAAGGTAGTGAATTTTAAAATTAATAACAATGTCCATCACAACCTTAATTTAAACAAACCACACACATTTCCATGTGCATTTGAAATGCTTGATTCAATTCATAAGTCTAATGCCAACATCACTTTGGCATTTATTTGAATATGCAACATAATATCCCACTATTCTCCATCTATTTAAGTTTTCATAATTTTAATGGGAAGTAATTTTGTATGTTCCACATTCATTTACCACCATCAAATAAGTCTTGAAATATTAAATAAAAATGGACATAAAATTCTAGCTTGCTTGATGTGACCTTTGTGGGTGTAATCCATTTAAACCACATTGCTTGTGTTGGGTGGAAAAACTTCTTGTTGATAGGATAAACAATAAGCATTGTCATTGAGCATTGGAAACAACACATGCACAAAAAGTGTAATCATGTTTGGTGTATATATATATATATATATATATATATATATATAACTTTCCAAAGTTCCTTTGAATATAACCTCCATAAAATGGTCTATGTTGTTTGCAATTTTCAAGACTAAGGTTCCACTGCCATATGTAAGGCTGGATTGCTAATTTACATGTACCTAACATGAAATATAATTTTGAGATTCAATGCTAGAACATGATAATCAACCTCAAAATTATTATTTTATGGTAAATTGAATGATAGTTGATATTCAAGATTAAATAATCAAAATAAACAATTTAAAAAGTATTAATCTATGGTAAATTATCTAATGGAGGTAGTGATGCATTGTAAGAATTAAACCTTGAAATCGTTTATCCTATGTAGATGTGAAATTCGTACCCTTAAAAATAACTTTGTAAAAAAATTACTAGTAATAAGAATTATTTTCATGATTTAATATGGATAATCTTATCACTATATAAAATTTGAGGAATAATTGTTTTGTTGCTACAAGAATTTAATTTTATTAAAATTAATAAAAAGTTTAGTAAAAATATTTAAGAATAAATTAAAAAAATATGATTCAATCCAAAAAATTGATTTAAAGTATCAATCAAATTGGGAAATCATTGATTGAACCATTTAATCAAGCTTGTAAACATGTTTGATCAATATCTTCTTGCATAAGAAATAATTCACCTTGAAAATTGATTAAACATTATATAATGAAATCAAATGAAATTATTATTGCGGAAAAATGACATTAAATGATTATAGCTAGAGTTAAAAATTATATGGCATCTCAAATATAAATTAGTGATACATCTCAAATTTGATTTGAAAATAGAGAAATCATTAATGATGTTAATAATTAACATATATAATAAATTTTATAAATGAAACCACATCAACATTGACATGATATGAAAATACATAATATATATGTCAAATATGTTGATGTTATGATAGCTACGGGAGGTATTAACCTCCACTTGTGACCTCTAATAAGATTAGAATATTCCAGGAAGCAAGAAAAACCCTAAAAGACTTGGACATAACCCTAGAAGTAAAGTCAACTAAAGAGAATATTTTATATTAAGTATTTAGCATCCAGAAAGAGAAGTTGGCCCAGACAGCTTGGAAAGAGCAGTATAAATACAAGGATCCATAACTCATTTGATACACACAAGTCACAAGTACAGAAATCCAGTAGTGCACAAGTCTGGGGGGAAACTGCAACTGCAGTTATTGCAACCTGTAATTTCGGTCTTTCTGGGTTGGAATTTCTGATCAGTCTTGGTTATCTTTGCTTGGTGCATTAGCCTTGGTTGGCTATTGAATTTCTACCATAATTCTTCTCTCTATTAAGGTCAAGGTGTTCGGGGGTGGCATTCATGCCTATGGTTGGGTGACAATATTGCTATATTGTCTATGGTTAAATGAGCACACCCACTTTTCTAACAGGTTATGAGCCCACAACTCCTTCATTTAGTCTAACCACTATAAGGAAGCTAAGCCATAAGGTTATCAAGATCGTTGAAGAGTTTTTGCAGGTGCAGTTATTGAAGCACCGTCGCTAGGGTTACTAGCAGGTGTAGTTGCAAAAACCCTAAAACTCTTGCCCAACACATTATGATGGAATAACTTACTCAAGGAGAAGACATTCTAGTGCGCCTTATTCCAACGCACCTCTTGGCACTCTCAAAAGGAAAAAAACGTCAAGGTTGAGATTTTGGGTCAAAATTAATGTTTCACCAATATCAGTCAACATAAATCATGAATGAAAAAACAGATCATCTACACTATTAAGCTCTCACAGGAACTCTTGAAGATGACATGTTTATAATTAACAGTGGAGCTTCTAGGCATATGATAGGAGACTAGGCCAAACTCTCTAATCTAAATGAAAAGAAGACATCCTACAAGGTAGAACTTGGAGATAAAAACACCTATCCAGTCGAAGGAATTGGTCAAGCCTCCATCAAATTGAAAACAAGTAACAATGTTCATTTGAGTAATGTATTATATGTACCTGGTTTAGAAAAGAATCTTGTATCCATATCTTGCCTAGAAGAAAAAGAACATAATAGCCTTTGTAGATGGAAAAGTATTATCTTGGTCTAGAGACTCCAACATAGAGAACACTAGAGTTATTGGAACCCGTGAAGGACGACTATACAAACTACTCGAACGAAATGATGAAGCTCTTGTACATGATGAAGTCAATCCCAATGAAATTTGGCATAAAAGGTATGCTCATATCAACTATCAAGCATTACCCTTCCTAAAAATATGGTTGAAGGAATACCATAACTACTATCTACACATAAAGGAATTTGCAAAGGATGTGCTCTTGGTAAGAATGTTAAGAAACCACTCTCAAGCAACAATAATAGATCTAAGGAAATCCTAGATCTAATACATTCAAATGTTTACGGTCCGATGCCAATCAAATCTCTAGGAGGTTCTCTTTACTATGTAATCTTCACAGATGATTACTCAAGAAAGACTTGGTTATATCCCCTGAAGACAAAGGACACAATTTTCATCAAGTTTCAAGAATTCAAAGCAGAGATAGAGAATCTCACAAACAAGAAAATCAAGACCTTAAGAACATATAATGGAGGAGAATACACATCCAAGGAATTTTTTTGCCTTTTGAAAATCGGCATGGGTTAGGAGGGAGCTAACTGTTCCTCATAACCCTCAACAAAATGGTGTAGCAGAAAGGAAGAACAGATCTATTGAAGAAACTATGAAGGAAATAATGAACGATCAAGGTTTATATATGTATTTGTGGGGAGAATCAACCATGACAACAATATATGTTCAGAACAGAAGTCCTGACCACATATTTAAGGATATGACTCCAGAAGAATCCTTCTCAGGAAATAAACCTAATTTGGAACACTTAAGAATATTTGGATGCCCTGTTTACATTCACATCCCCAAGGATAAAAGGAAGAAGTTAGAACCCTCAGGAAAGAAGGTCATATTTGTGGGATACATTGAATCATCGAAATCCTACAAAACCTATATTCCAGAACAACATAAGGTTGAAGTCAACAAAGACGTAACCTTCAATGAAAATATGGCCTTTAAAAAATCCATAGAAGAAAATATAGAAGAAGAAGAGTATGAAGAGCCTAAAGAAGAAAGCACATGTCTTCTAGAAAGTCAGAATGAAGAAACATAACAAATTGATCATCTGATGCAACCACATGAACCTATTGAATCATCCATTGTACCCAAAACCAAGAAATGTACATCTTGGATTGAAGCTACTCTACAAGAATCATACAGACTCAAAGCCCCAAGTGGCACCTTCAGAAAAAGAAAAAATCCCAAAAGATTCTCCAGATATGCAAGATGTATGACAAAGGTTCTAAATGAATAACCCATCACATTTGAAAAGGAAGCTCATAAGAGACAATGGAAAGAAGCCATGAAATAAGAACACTAGTCCATCATGAAAAATGATGTATGGGAAATTGTGCCTAGACTCAAAGAAAAATTAGTATTCACTTCAAAATGGGTCTATAAGATCAAACATGCAACAAACATAAGCGTGAAAAAATACAAAGCAAGGTTCGTAGATAGAGGGTTCTCCCAGAAGGAGGGAGAAGATTATGATGAGACATTCACTCTTGTTGCCAGATATACTTCTATTAGAGACATTATGTTTCTTGCTTCTTCCATGGGGTGGAGTCTACATCAGATGGATGTAAAGACAACTTTTCTCAATGGAGCAATCGAAGAAGAAGTATACATTGAAAAAACTCAAGGATTTTAAGTACACTCCAGAGACACTCATGTTTTCCTACTAAAGAAAGCCCTGTATGGACTCAAGCAATATCCAAGAACTTGGTATGCCAGAATAGACAACTACTTAATAAGACTTGGTTTCTCCAAGAGTCATGCAGATCCAAATCTATACTACAAAGTCATGAACAATGCACCTGTGATTCTACTGCTATATGTCGACGACTTATTATTGAAAAGTGAAGAGTCTCTCATCACCCAGTGTAAGAAGGAACTAGCTTTTGAGTTCAATATGAAATATCTTGGTCTCATGCATTATTACTTGGGACTAGAAGTATGGTAGAAACGTGGTGAAGTATTCCTTGGACAAGGAAAGTATGCAGTGAAGATTCTTCAGAATTTTGGAATGATGGATTACAAATCCATGGAAACTCCTATGACCACAAATATAAGGAAATTAAGAGACTCAAATTATGATCCAGTAGACCCGTCCCTATATCGTCAATTGATTGGGTCATTGATGTATTTAGTGAATACTTGACTAGATATTTTCTTTTCTATAAACACTCTAAGCTAGTTCCAGGTGGAACCTAGACATGCGCATTAGATAGCTACAAAGCATGTTCTAAGATATATTTGTGGGATGCTAAACTACGGTTTAAGATATACCTCATCTAGTGATGTAAAACTTCATGGATTCACAAATTCATATTGGGAAGGGAGTGTTGAAGACAAAAGGAGTACTTCAGGGATGTGTTTCAGCTTGGGCTCCTCTATGATATCTTGGGGCAGTAGGAAACATAAGTCTGTCCCACTCAACACAATATAAGCATAATATATCGCAGCATGTAAGGCATGCACATATGGAGTATTGCTGAGAAAGTTGATTTCTGGATTATTTGATCAGGTTCCAGATTCGACCATAATATACTATGAAAACCAGAGTTGTATAAGAATATCTGAACACCCAATGTTTCATGAACGGTCGAAACACATTGAGATCAAATACTACTTTATTCGAGATAAAGTCCAGTAAGGAGAAGTGAAGCTCTAGTATATCTCCACAGATGAGCAGACAATAGATATTTTGTCAAAGCCTTTGTCCAGGATAAAGTTTTCATACTTACGAGACAATATGGGGCTCGTGGAGATAACTCCCTTAGCTGAAAGGGAAGAGATGGATCCTTAGGTTGGGAGGGAGTACTGATATATATACTATTGATTTATGGATAGTCATTTTCCAGTTTGGAAAATGGTCTAGGATGGGCAGTTCCTTTCCAATTCGTAAAGTGGCTTGGGATTTCTGATGGACATGCATTTTCCAGTTTGGAAAATGGTCCAGATTGGACAATCATTTTTGTAATGAAAATGGTTTGATAGATTTATGATGTACCATAGACAACGATTCCCATTATGGACAGTGTGGGGGAATGGTCTATGATAGTCATTCTTCTTGGCAGTCACTCCTAATAGTGGTCAAGTAGAATGGTCCACCTCACCGGGAAGTCATTCTTTCGAAGTTCACAGTTGTGAGAAGTTTCAAAGAATGGTCCATTTTGGAGGTTGGTTCTTGACAATAATTTTCTTAGGAAATGGTCCAAATAGTCATTCCCTAGGGTAGACTCATTCTCTCCAGGTTGCACTATGTTTAGTGACAGAGGAATGGACCAGTTAGGTGAATAGTCCAGGTTCAACAACGAGGGACATACATTCCCTAGGGAAGACTCATTCTATCTAGGTTGCACTATGCTTAGTGCCAGAAGAATGGCCCATTTAGGTGAATGGTCCAGGTTCAACAATCAGGGACAAACATTCCCTAGGGTAGACTCATTCTATCCAGGTTGCACTATGCTTAGTGATGGAGGAATGGCCCAGTTAGGTGAATGGTCCAGGCTTAGAAATCAGGGACAATTATTCTTCCATGCTTGGGAAGAATAGTCCAGATAGCCCATGGTTGATGTTTTTACTGTATAAGGGCATATGCTCTTCCAGATATCACAAATGTGAGTGGAAGAATGATTCAGATGACTCAACTTTTATCATGATATTGTTTATAGAGGTTGATATCAAATGATATGACTGTTGTAGAGACTGTATGTCTCTGAACAATAGTTGTATACTACTGTGGTGGATGTGTTCCACTGATTGTGACTATGTTTCACTGGTTAGTAGCCGTGTGCTACTTGGTATGGTTATGTACCACTGGATAGTAGGTATGTACTACTATGGATATACACAATTTTTTTTCTATTAGATGACATTGTACTGATTGTCTTGGAGATTATCCAGTTGGATAATGTTGACAGTGCTCATGATTTGATCATGATATATCTTGTGTGGCTATGATGATGCTATCGGTTGAATGGTTTTTTTGAGCTCAAGACAATTTCCTTTTATACCTCCCTAGCTAGGAGGGAGTGTTAATATTATGGTATTTGCGAGAGGTATTAACCTCCACTTGTGACCTTTGATGAGATTATAATATTCCAGGAAGCAAGAAGAACCCTAAAAGACTTGGACATAACCCTAGAAGTAAATTCGGCTAAAGAGAATATTTTATATTAAGTCTTTAGCACCCAGAAAGAGAATTCGACCTAGACATCCTAGAAAGAGAAATATAAATACAAGGAGCCATAACTCATTTGATACACATAAGTCACAACTATAGAAATCTAGTAGTGCGCAAGTTCGGGGAGCAACTGCAGCTGCAGTTACTGCAACCTGTAATTTCAGTCTTTCTGGGTTGGACTTTCTGATCAATCTTCATTATATTTTCTTGGTGCATTAGCCTTGGTTGGCTATTGAATTGCTACCATAATTATTCTCTTTGTCAAGGTCAAGGTGCTTGGGGGTGGAATTCGTGCCTATGGTTGGGTGACAATATTGCTATATTGTCTATGGTTAAACGAGCACACCCACTTTTCTAACAAAATATACATCTCAAATATTTCAAATATGACATCTCAAATTTAAATGAGTGATACGTTCCAATTTAATTAAAAAAAAAAGAAATCATTAGTAATATAAATCAATAATATACACACAATACATTTGTTGATACTGAGAGGGGGGTGAATCAGTATCAAGTACAATTTAAAAACCTTTTTCAACTTATACTTAAACCATTCAATTATATCCAATGAGCAATGAACAATAGTATAA
>JZKD02S1647159.1:561674-584194 GCA_000966675.3 Picea glauca | reverse complement strand
AAAAAAAAAAAAAAACCATTTTTATTTATTGTTTTTGTTTTAAAAAAATTGTGTAAAACATATAAATGCATCTTACAAACTTAAACGCACCATATGTGGTGCACCAAAATAATACACACATTATAAAAACCTACCACGTCGATAAAGTGGCTATGGTTTTTATTATAGTTATCTGCGTGCCACTTGTCAGGGGAACCAATTCCTACTAGTGCACTTTCTATGCTATGATGCACTGCAAAATGGTACGTCTATACAATATGAACCACCTCAATAATCTGGGAAATTTTTCAATTTTCATAGGATTAATGGTGTGCTTGATATAAATGGAAGAATCAATAATAATGTCTCAGTACATTTCATAGACCACTAGTAATTCAAGTATATTTTAAAATAAAATGCCTCAATGGTGCATTTATAATATTGAGAAGCACTACCCACAATGCTTCGAGATATTACAAAGAGCACTCGAAAACATGAAATTTTATTTATTTTTATGTTTTACTAGTGCACTCAAATTCAAACAACATATCGGTAGTGATGTTATTGAAAATTTACAAACACATCATAAAGCATGGAAATTTGTTCAATTTAAATAGGGTATGTTGGTGTGCTTGGTATGCATGAAAATACAACTAATGGTGCTTTTCTACATTTCTTAGAGCATCAAAATCCATGACATATTTTATACTAAAACTTAATAGTTCATTTATGATATCGTGAGGCACCGCTGATGGTGCTTCTATTTACCAAGGGCACTGACAAGTCTTATATAACCTATCCATTTTCTCGTTTTTTTTTCTATGCATTTGAAACATTAAGAAGCATTGATTACACTCTTTGTTTTAAATTATGATAATATTTAATGGTGAATTCTAGGTCAATGATTTCCCTAAGTACGATATGTCAAGTGTAACTATACATCACACACCACTAATGATGCATCTTGTAAATATACAAGATACACCACATTTTTTTTTTTTTTTAAAATTATGATAATATTTAACGATGAATTCTAGGTCAATCATTTCTCTAAGTACGATATGTCAAGTGTAACTATACATCACACACCACTAATGATGCATCTTGTAAATATACAAGATGCACCACTTTTATTTGGTGCGAGTTGAACATTTTGAATGCACAATGCATATTTACAAATAAAAAATAAAAAATGGCCAATTTAAGTTAAATTATGAATTTTAATCTACTAAAAATATAAATGAGGAGGTAACAAACAATTTACTTGTTCTCTTGCTTGACGAGGAGGTATGATTTCCATGTAGATAAAAATTTAGATGTGTAATTGTTTTGAAAATTTTGAAAACAAACTAATTCCACCAGCAAAGTGAAGGAATCAAGGACTTAAAAAAAAATAGCATTGACAACGGGGTGGTTGTACATGGATGGTGAGCATCAATGCTTGTACGATTGGAAGCACTACAAGAAATGCACAAAATAAATTATGGTTTGGTAATTTTTTTTTATTTAACCCCATTTTGGTGCATCACATTCATTGGTGCACTAGGATGTTTTGTGCGCACCATTTTTTTTTTTCAAATCTCATGTTGGTCAACAATTTATATAGGTGCACCAGTGAGTATGATTACAATAAAATGCATAGTTGAGTTTTTTAATTATTTAAAAATAAAAACCTATATTTTATATAGCTAAATTTCTTCACCTAATTCAATATGTTGTATATAAGTAATGCATTAGTGCTCCTTAAATTGGTGTGCACCAGTAAGATTTTTATAATTTTTAAAATAAAAACCAATATTGTATGGAAAATACCTAACTCATTTGGTGCATTGTGCATTGTAACACACTGGTTCATTAATATGTTTATAACACATAGAATAGAGATTGTTTAAAACTAAAATAAACCGAAATTTGATGTGTCTTATTATTTTATGTAGTGGCGAGTCATATATTTGAGTGCGTTGGTCGTTTTTCCAATTAAAATGTATTAATGAAAAACCTCCTCTAAAACCTCTTCCTTCCTTTTTTAGCAACGTTTTCTATAAATAGACAAGGGCAAAATTGTTTGGGGAGGTTCTGCAAAAACATCAACTAAAAGATGTTTTCCTTGTAGTACAATGAACCATGTGATGAGTGAACCACCTATATGGGAAAGTTGTAGGTATGCTTAGAAGAGTTGATAGTTATGAACAACAACTTATTTGTAAATAATACAATGAATAAAAGAATAAATTTTTATTCACTTTAAATGTGGCAATGGAGGAATAAAGCACTCGATTGTGGGGATTGAAGTCTTTGTCGATAGAGTTGAACTTCACAAAGAATTATTTAGTGAAGTAAAGAAGAAATTCCAAAGTGGGAAAAACTTAAAGAGAACTAGAGATAAAAAATATAATGATATGATATATGATGTATTCTTGAAGTGCTCAAAAACATTTTAGTACTAACAAAAATATTCTAGTGGTGAATGAGAATTACTGATTCGAGAAAAAGGTAGAGAATGCTGAGAGAATTCTAAGTATGCAACTAGATATCAAGTCAAACAAGAACATAAGTTATTGTAATAACGTTTATAATGAAAGTATAAAAAACAAGAATAATACGAAGAGGGAAGCGTATTTATTCTAGGTAAGGGTTAGAAAAGCATATTGGACTTTGTAATGGGTCCATATGATAGTGTACTGGAAATGATGCAAATGGAGTTAAGGTTGGGGTAATATTGGAAACGAGCATCTAATGAGGTTATAATATCAATAGGGGCTATAAAGCATGAAAAGTTAAGATGTGTTTGGCTAGAATTGCTTAAGAAAAAGGAGAAATGATGTAAAAGTGAACAAAATGTAGAGGAAAATCAAATAAAAGAAAATATTGTTTCCATATTCAAATGGGATTCGAGGGCATATGAAGACAACAAAGGAATCTACAATAATTTTATATAAATCTACATGATGTTAAGCAATTTGTTGTAGCAACAAAAGGTGAAGATGTACAAAAAGTTTGACATACTAATGAGGGAGATTCTCTCATATTAAACTTTCTTTTGCTAATAAAAGTAGAGTTGTATGTTTATAAAAGTATCAATTATAAATGTTTATACATGTTGTGGGTTACTACTTAGTGAGGAAATTAAAGCTAATGACCTAATGTGTGGTTGGTAGTGAGCCTATTAAAAAATATNATGCAGTGGTGAGTCATATATTTGAGTGCGTTGGTTGTTTTTCCAATTAAAGTGTATCAATGAAAAACCTCCTCTAACACCTCTTCCTTCCTTTTCTAGCAACGTTTTCTATAAATGGACAAGGGGGAATTTGTTTGGGGAGGTTCTGCAAAAACATCAACTAGAAGATGTTTTCCTTGTAGTACAATGAACCATGTGATGAGTGAACCACCTATATGGGAAAGTTTTAGGTATACTTAGAAGAGTTGATGGTTATGAACAACAACTTATGTGTAAATAATACAATGAATAAAATAATAAATTTTTATTCACTTTAAATGTGGCAATGGAGGAATAAAGCACTCCATTGTGGGGATTGGAGTCTTTGTAGATAGAGTTGAACTTCACAAAGAATTATTTAGCGAAGTAAAGAAGAAATTCCAAATTTGGAAAAACTTAAAAAGAACTAGAGATAAGAAATATAATGATATGATATATGATGTATTGTTGAAGTGCTCAAAAACATTTTAGTACTAACAAAAATATTCTAGTGGTGAATGAGAATTACTGATTCGAGAAAAAGGTAGAGAATGCTGAGAGAATTCTAAGTATGCAACTAGATATCAAGTCAAACAAGAACATAAGTTATTGTAATAACGTTTATAATGAAAGTATAAAAAACAAGAATAATACGAAGAGGGAAGCGTATTTATTCTAGGTAAGGGTTAGAAAAGCATATTGGACTTTGTAATGGGTCCATATGATAGTGTACTGGAAATGATGCAAATGGAGTTAAGGTTGGGGTAATATTGGAAACGAGCATCTAATGAGGTTATAATATCAATAGGGGCTATAAAGCATGAAAAGTTAAGATGTGTTTGGCTAGAATTGCTTAAGAAAAAGGAGAAATGATGTAAAAGTGAACAAAATGTAGAGGAAAATCAAATAAAAGAAAATATTGTTTCCATATTCAAATGGGATTCGAGGGCATATGAAGACAACAAAGGAATCTACAATAATTTTATATAAATCTACATGATGTTAAGCAATTTGTTGTAGCAACAAAAGGTGAAGATGTACAAAAAGTTTGACATACTAATGAGGGAGATTCTCTCATATTAAACTTTCTTTTGCTAATAAAAGTAGAGTTGTATGTTTATAAAAGTATCAATTATAAATGTTTATACATGTTGTGGGTTACTACTTAGTGAGGAAATTAAAGCTAATGACCTAATGTGTGGTTGGTAGTGAGCCTATTAAAAAATATTAGCTATGCTGCGAAGTTCAAAGCCATGTAGAGGAATTGGAAGGAAAAAGTCCTTAACTCCTCTCTTGCCACATTTTTTATATTTCTTAAGAATGAAGAAGCTATTATATGCATGGGAATGATGGAAAATTCAAGAGAATATTATCTCTAGAATGCATATGAATTGGGATGCATATTGAAAGATAATGCATCGTCCATATAGATATGCTTATGCATACATGTGAAATGGAATATTTCCTAAGTGTAGTATGTTATTATATATGCCATGAATATGACATAATGATTAAATGTGATTGATGATGGTTGTGTAACAAGAAAGGGTTCAGAGCATGCTTGAAGATGTTGAAGATATTGTTGCATATGACAACCAACCTCGTGAAGAAAGGATAAGGATAATAAATAACTAGTCAAGGGTTGGTGGAAGGATTAGGTAACATTAGAGATGTTGATGGAAACCATGTAGGTATGGAATTAATTATTCTTATATTGAACGTATGCTGGAGGTGTTGGATTACTGAGAGGGGGGGTGAATCAGTAATACAGTAATTTAATCCTTTTTCACCATAAAATGCAAGTGGTATATCAATGTAGCATTATCATCCAATAGTTGCAAAGTAAATTGACAATGAACAAATGAGCAATCATACACATAAACATACACAATACACCAATGTTTTACGTGGAAACCCAAAGTGGGAGAAAACCACATCATGCTTTTTCTTATATGTATTTAAGAATTACATTCATTGGAAGCACCAACTTCCTTTGTTTTCTAGCTTCAATTGGAAGGAGGCTTCAACCCCCTAGTATCTCAGGCTACAACTTGAGGGAAGCTCCAACTCCCCAATTCTCTGGCTACAACTAGAAGGAGGCTCCAACCCCCTAGTTTCTCAGGCTACAACTTGAAGGAAGCTCCAACTCCCCNTTGAAGTGCTCAAAAACATTTTAGTACTAACAAAAATATTCTAGTGGTGAATGAGAATTACTGATTCGAGAAAAAGGTAGAGAATGCTGAGAGAATTCTAAGTATGCAACTAGATATCAAGTCAAACAAGAACATAAGTTATTGTAATAACGTTTATAATGAAAGTATAAAAAACAAGAATAATACGAAGAGGGAAGCGTATTTATTCTAGGTAAGGGTTAGAAAAGCATATTGGACTTTGTAATGGGTCCATATGATAGTGTACTGGAAATGATGCAAATGGAGTTAAGGTTGGGGTAATATTGGAAACGAGCATCTAATGAGGTTATAATATCAATAGGGGCTATAAAGCATGAAAAGTTAAGATGTGTTTGGCTAGAATTGCTTAAGAAAAAGGAGAAATGATGTAAAAGTGAACAAAATGTAGAGGAAAATCAAATAAAAGAAAATATTGTTTCCATATTCAAATGGGATTCGAGGGCATATGAAGACAACAAAGGAATCTACAATAATTTTATATAAATCTACATGATGTTAAGCAATTTGTTGTAGCAACAAAAGGTGAAGATGTACAAAAAGTTTGACATACTAATGAGGGAGATTCTCTCATATTAAACTTTCTTTTGCTAATAAAAGTAGAGTTGTATGTTTATAAAAGTATCAATTATAAATGTTTATACATGTTGTGGGTTACTACTTAGTGAGGAAATTAAAGCTAATGACCTAATGTGTGGTTGGTAGTGAGCCTATTAAAAAATATCAGCTATGTTGCGAAGTTCAAATCCATGCAGAGGAATTGGAAGGAAAAAGTCCTTAACTCCTCTCTTGCTACATTTTTTATATTTCTTAAGAATGAGGAAGTTACTATATGCATGGGAATGATGGGAAATTCAAGAGAATATTATATCTAGAATGCAGATGATTTGGGATTCATATTGAAAGATAATGCATAGTCCATATAAATATGCTTATGCATACATGTGAAATGGAATATTTCCTAAGTGTAGTATGTTATTATATATGCCATGAATATGACATAATGATTAAATGTGATTGATGATGGTTGTGTAACAAGAAAGGGTTCAGAGCATGCTTGAAGATGTTGAAGATATTGTTGCATATGACAACCAACCTCGTGAAGAAAGGATAAGGATAATAAATAACTAGTCAAGGGTTGGTGGAAGGATTAGGTAACATTAGAGATGTTGATGGAAACCATGTAGGTATGGAATTAATTATTCTTATATTGAACGTATGCTGGAGGTGTTGGATTACTGAGAGGGGGGGTGAATCAGTAATACAGTAATTTAATCCTTTTTCACCATAAAATGCAAGTGGTATATCAATGTAGCATTATCATCCAATAGTTGCAAAGTAAATTGACAATGAACAAATGAGCAATCATACACATAAACATACACAATACACCAATGTTTTACGTGGAAACCCAAAGTGGGAGAAAACCACATCATGCTTTTTCTTATATGTATTTAAGAATTACATTCATTGGAAGCACCAACTTCCTTTGTTTTCTAGCTTCAATTGGAAGGAGGCTTCAACCCCCTAGTATCTCAGGCTACAACTTGAGGGAAGCTCCAACTCCCCAATTCTCTGGCTACAACTAGAAGGAGGCTCCAACCCCCTAGTTTCTCAGGCTACAACTTGAAGGAAGCTCCAACTCCCCAATTCTATGGCTACAACCAGAAGGAGGATACAACCCCCTATGTTCTTCGGCCACAACCACCTGTCCTTGCCCCGTCCAACCACCCTGAAATATAAGTAGAATGATGGAACCACTGTCACACTATCACTGTGAGATACAATGTTGTAAACCCATACCAATCAAACTGTAATCATCTTGTACCATAAAAAAGTGCATCAACCATGCACCAACCTGTACCTAAACCTGTAATCAAACTGTACCATAAACAAGTGCATCAACCATGCACCAAAATGTACCTCAACCTGTAATCATCCCGTACCATAAACATGTGCATCAACCATGCACCAACCTGTACCTCAACCTCAACCACAATCCCTCATCAATTTCATAATCCAAATCTGATTTGTAACTCTGTAATAGACCTGGTGTATATGATCACATACCTGCAAAGAGACTATCATTTTATCAAACTTTACTTTAGACTCACATGACTAATTTTGGATTAGTCAACAACCCTAAATTGCAATAATCATAACTATGTACCTGTAATGAATAAAGATCTAAAAATAGTACACAATGTTCTTCAGTGTGTTTTATGCAATTCCTCCAAGTGTCATTACTTGGAACCTCTCAGAAAAAAAAGATCTATAGCAAAAATGGCATACCTTGTTGAATTCTGGCTTATTCTAGAGAGCGAACTTGTAGAGCGTACCCCGCACACAATATTTATTGTATGGATATGAAAATTGTACACACATACTATGGAATGTACTCTTACCAAAACATTTGGTCTTACTGAATTTGGATCTGTTATGAAGAAGTTATGACCTTTTTACCCGAAATACCTTAGAAATCATCATCAAAAGAATTTAGTCAACCTTGAATTTCATCCTTCTTTACTTCAACTTCCCTTTGAAGTTCGGCTTAGATATCCTTTGGTTACCTTAGTCACTCATAGATATTCAATATACTCAAGTGTGATTTAAATTAGAGAGCCTTGCCTCTTATTTATACTTTCATGTAGCTTCCTCAAGGGGTTACCTTTTAACCATATTAACCCACTTTCCTTATTTTAGGGCTAACCCACTTCTAACCACTTATCCACTAAGTATTTCTCCATTAAATTTATCATTGAAATAATTTATTTTGTATCCACTTTTACTTATAGTACACTCATCACTTCACTTTATTATTTACCTTTTAAAATATCTTAAACCACTTTCCTTATTTTAGAGCTAACCCACTTCTAACAACCTGTCCACTTAGTAATTTCTCCATTAAATTTATTATTTAAATAATTTCTTTTGTATCCACTTTGACTTATAGTACACTCATCACTTCACTTTATTATTTAAATAATTTCTTCTTTGCAACCACTTTGACTACTTTGACCTTTTGGGGCTTCTAGATGACTCATGAGGGTTCTCCAACTTCACATGGCCATAACTCTCTAACCGTGAGAAGCTATGTGATGTTCCACATACCACCGGAAATGGAATGAAATGTACTATCCATATAGAATAATCTTACTTGCAAATATATCAAAACACATACCAATATCCATCAAACAAACTTGGGTCCATTACCCAAACCTTTGTGCTACCGGAATTCACTATCGAACTTTCTTCAAGGGTTGACATCAATGAAAACCAACCCAATTAATACACAATCTCCCCATTTGGAATTGATGGCAACACTCTGATGCAATACTGAAGTCATGTCATGCAATACTGAATTCATATCTCTCATGCTCCCCCTGTTACCATCACTCTCCCTAGAACCATGCCTCTGTGCTCTTTCTCCAAGCAATTCTATCTTTGCATATGATAACTATCTCCCCCTTTGTCATCAATGAAAAAGGTATCTTTCCATCCAGGGCTTCTCCCCTGAATTAACTCTTCCTGAAACTGATCTCCCAACCTGAACTGTCCTCTTTATGGTGTTTCCTCGTGTAAATCTAAGACATATAAGATAAGCATTCCAAAGAATTCATTTCAGAGTAGAAATTACTCCAAGTCTCTGGTGAAGATACTCAAAGGCTTCTCGTGGAAGAGGTTTTGTAAATATGTCTACCACTTGTTATTTTGTTCCCAGTTATTCAACTCTGATGTTATTCTCTACAACCTGTTCCCGTAAAAGTGATACTTGATTGGAATTTTCTTCATCTTGGAGTGCATCACCGGGTTCTTTGAGATACTGATGTCACTTGGATTATCACAATAGATTGGAATGGGCTCATCATAATCAAACTGTATATCTGTCAGAGTTTGTTTCATCCATAGAACCTGTGTACAACATGTTGCTACTGCAATATACTCTGCCTCGGCTGTAGATAAGGAAATGATGATTGTTTCTTGCTTAGCCATGATACTAAACACTCACCCAAGTAGAATGATGCTCCACTGATGCTTCGTCGGTCATCAATGCAACCTGCCCAATTTGCATCTGTGTAGGCAATAAGTGATAGATCCTTTCCTTTTGGATACCATAATCCAAACTTTTCTGTTCCTTTGAAATATCTGAAAATCCTCTTCACTGCTAATACATGCGATTCCTTTGGCGCTACTTGAAATCGTGCCACCTGTCCAAATTCCTTCATTACATCTGGTCTGGATGCTGTCACATATAGTAATCTTCCAATCATTGACCTGTATTTCCTCTGGTCTGTAAACTTTGAATCATCATCTTGCAATTGGTTTGCATAGGAGTGATAACTGGTTTGCAATCTTCCAATTCAAACCTCTTTAGCATTTCTTTGATATACTTAGTTTGAGAGATAAAAATTCCTTGGTTTCTTTGATGTATTTGAAGACCAGGAAAGAAGGATAGTTATTCGAGTAATGAAATTTCATATTCATTCTGCATATCCTTTGCAAATTTCTGGCTTAACCTGTCATCATTGATTCCAAAAATAATATCATCAACATAAAATTCAATTAATAAAATAATTTCTTGAGTTACCTTGATGTAGAGGTTGTTGTTTTCACTTCCTTTTCTGAACCCTGCCTCCTATAGATATTGATCCAGTCTAGAGTACCATTCTCTAGGAGCCTATTTTAGACCATACAAGGCCTTATTCAAGTTACACACATAATCTGCATTCTCTGACAACTGAAATCCTTCTAGTTGTTCAATGTAGAATTCTTCTTCAAGTTCCCCATTCAGAAAAGATAATTTCGCGTCCTTATGATACACCTTAATATTCTTGGAGCGTGCATAAGCTAAAAGAAATCAGATTGATTCCATTCTAGAAATTGGGAAAAATGTCTCTTGAAAGTCGATTCCTTCAACCTGTGCGTATCCTTTACATACCAATCTAGCTTTGTTCCTTGTAATATGTCCATCTTCATTCAATTTATTTCGGAATACCCACTTTGTTCCAATCACATTCTTATTCTTTGGTATTGGAACCAATTCCCTAATCTCATTCTTCTCTATTTGATCCAATTCCTCATCCATGGCCTTATTCCAAAATTTATCCTTGCTGGCCTCTTCAAAATTGCTTGTTCAATCGTAGATGAGAGTGCTAGGTGCATCTGTTCTGGCGAACAAATTCTTCTTCTAGTCTCAACTCCTGTATCTTTGTTACCGATAATATGATCTGAAAGATGATTGTTCTGAACTTGTTTTCTAGGTGTCTTTGGAGGAATTTGCTGAACTTGCTCTTCTACTTCTATCTGATCTTCTTCATCTTCCCCTTCTACTTTTTCTTCATCTTCTACTTCTTCTTCGTAAAGATGTTTCATTGATTGATTTTCTTCTTCCTTTAATTCCCATCCACTTGTTTAATCAATTGTTACATTGATTCTTTCCACAATTTTGTTCAACCTCATATTGTAACACTTTTATGCTTTCCTTATACTTGAGTAACCAACAAGTACTCCTTTGTCCACACGAGAGTTAAACTTTCCCATTATTCCATTTTCTCTTTTATGTAACATTTTCTTCCAAATACTCTGAAGTGCTTCACATTTGCTGGTCTTCCTTTCCATATCTCGTAGGGAGTTTTGTCATTGTTGTTTCTGAGCATTACTCTATTTTGAATGTGAACTGTTGTATGCACTGCATGTGTCCAAAAAATATCTGTCAATTTGGAATTCATTAGCATTGTACGAGCCATGTCTTGTGTAATTAACATCCATAATGTTCCTTTTTCTTTGAACCAATCTATGAATCCATGCTTTCATCCACTGTCATATATCTGTCCAAACCTGCTAAGTGTTCTTACAAATCCAACTCTGTCCATACTTTCCAAGACTCTACTGCACAATTGTCCATAATGTTGACCCATTTATTACTATACTATCATGAAGTATTCACTACTCCAACTGATTTTACTTCTGTTAACTGACTACTTTGGATATGTCTTCCCAAACTTTGCAAGCTTCTCAAAGGATGGTTCTTTGGTCTGTTACAACTATCACATAGACTCCCCCTTTCTAATATTCATATTACCTGGGAGTATCTAAGACGGATGGCTCATAATAATTCCTGCTCTGATGTGTATTCATCATCATCTTCATTGGTAGATTCATCATCTCTCTGAGCTCTGACTTCTTTCTTTCTTTCTGTGGATTCATATTTCACTACAATTCCCGAAAGTACAATCTCTTGAACCTGTTCCTCATTTACCTGTCCTTCTTTTCTTTAGTTATTTTCCAAACCTTTCTATGTTTGATATATTTCTTTTTCTTTGTATAATTTTCTTCATCTCGTTTTAGTGCCAATCTTGCGATCTTTGGGACCTGGTCTTTGTTCACCTGTTATTTGTGTTTTCTTATCCATACTTTCTTATATCTAATATCAATGTTCTCTTTCATGGAAGTATCGATCATGCTTCTACAATCACTAGCTATGTGTCCATAGTTATAACATTTGTAACATTCAATGTCACGTGGGGCCATATAGGCATTTCTTTCTTGAACATTTATTTTATAATCCCTACAATTTGCAACCTTATGTCCAAAATTAGTACAATAAAAACAATGGCCATAAAAGAAATTTGCATACTTGGGAGTGAATGATATTCTTTGAGGTGTAGTCCTTCTGAATTTCTTCCTTGACTAATCATGATCATGATCGAAACTTCTTTGTGGCTTGAACATGGATGATATTCTTGAAGATGTATCCTCAATAGTTTTCTTAGATTCTGGTTGACCATGATTCTTTCCTTTGAGTACTTCTGCATAACTCTTTCTATTTTCTTCATTCTTCTTTTCTAGCAACCTAGAGTGCTTCTCTTCATTCTCTATAACTGATGTGGATGTTTATGTCTCTTCAACGCTCTTGTTGAGCTTGACGATTTTAATTCTCAATGTGACAACTTCTTCTTCAAGCTTCTCAACCTCTTCTTCTTTCTTCATTATTTGAGACTTCATGACTTTTTCTGTTCTTTTCACTTCTGCAAGCTGAATTTTTAATGTGATTATTTCTTCTTCAAGTCCTTTCTCTTCTTGATCAAAATATTTCTCAAGATGGTTTAGATTGTTATTTATTTCTTTAAGATGATATGCCAATATATTCTATCTCATTTCTGCTTCTTCCTTATGTGCTGCTATGTTGGCTTCCAAATACTACTTTTGATATTCAATATTTTCTTCGATCTTTCTGGCTTCTTCTAGCTGAGTTCTTAAGTTCTCGATGATCTGTTGGGATTCCTCAAGAATTTGAACACTTTCCTTTTGTTTTATGAATTCTGATCCAGGTGGATATCGATGGCCACCAACTTTTTCCAACTGGCTCAAAACAGTTTTCTGACAATTTTGGCAATTTATTATTTTTAGCAATTTTAACTTCCGAGGCCATTTTGAGGGCCTAAATGAAGGTTTTTCGGGATCGAGCTTTGTTGAGCCTCTAAATTGACATCCCCACTACCCTATTATACTCCTCATTTATACCTTTTTGGCCTACCTAAGCTTGGATAAATGACAAAGAACACTACCATTAGCCATTGATGAGGTCATAAGGTAAAGTATAATTGAATTCATACATTTTGTGGTTTATTGAGCTAGGAGACTAAATTTTTCATGTACTAATGTTTTAAATTGCCACGTGTAACCTTTGACCTCTAGATGAGTCTAGCATTTCTGTATCATCTCAGCCATCCGATACTTATGCGCCAAATTGCCACTGTCCGAATCCGGTACCAAGTGCACCTTCCATTCAGATCCGGTACCAAACCATTCACTGTCGCGATCTGGTACCAACAACTGCAGATTGTTATAGTCCGGTACCAACCACTTGCATGCTGTTCAGATCCGATACCATTTACCGAATCTCACTTGTCATGATCCGGTACCAATACAGGAAGCAAAATATACCAAGTTTAGCTCTAGATCGTGCCCAAGATAATTGTTGGATGTTTGTGAATCATCAAAGCTCTAGCAAGACTATGTTAAGCTAGTTTGTTTATTGTTTCATCCTCATACACTTTGTTTCATGAGGATGAAGCTTAAAATATGTAACCGAATATATAAATTTGACAATTGACTGATCTGCTAAAAGATTTCACCTCCTTGTGTTTCACGACTAAGACTGTTTAAATAGTCATGGCAAGGATGGTGGAGGTAGTAGAGAGTTAGCATAACACAACATGTGAAGCAGTGTTACATATTGTAGAACATATTCCGAGTTGAATTTTAATACAAGGACGTCATTTATCTCCATGTTTTGATCGTTTATGAATGAATGTGAGTTGAGTTGTTAGCATAGTTTAATTCTATGTTTTGAAGTTTGAGTAAGAGTAATGTGTGGATTGAAAGCAAGCTTATTGTAGACTCTAATCGCTGACCTATTGAAGTGGAAAGGGCCCACCGCCCAATAAAGGTCATCATCCTTATAGATTAGTGTTAGTAGTTGATTTCAATAGTATAAATGTTAGACCAGTTGAAGCTTTGATCCTTTTAGATAGCGATATAGTTTAGTTTAAGGTTTCGATTATATGATTGCTTAGAGATCTTTACTTACTCTGTTTTGCATATGCTCTGTTTCTGTTTTTATGAATTTGATTTAGTTTCATGGACATGAATGTTGGTAGCAGTAGTCAGACATATTTGAAGGAGAACTAGTGAAGTTCACAAAAACACATTGTGAACCACAACATACTCAGTATATTGACTATTGAACTACCCATGCTATGTCTTGATGATTGATGTGTGATTTCCCTTTCAGAAGTGTGATTGCATAGTTAGCTTTCTAGGTTAGTTAACAGAGTTGATCTGTCAAAGAAATCCATCTCATACTTGCATGTGCCATAATGGAGTAGATAGCCTCTCTCTGAAAGACAACCAAAGTGTGTTTTGGTTTGCAAGTCTGCTTTGTTTCTAGCATGCATAATCTAGAATAGTTCGATACTCATGACATTAGAATTACCTTTCTTACTAGTGTCTTGTAACTCTATTGATTACGAATCCTGGATTGATAATTAATGAGTGCATTATACTAATCATATAAGTAACACAACATTTTGGCGCCGTTTTCGGGGAGTTGCAAATGGTAGGAAGTGATTTTTAGCTTAGATTGTTTGCATAGTTTTTGAATGATTTTAAAGGCTGCTTGAGGGAGGAGGATAAAACATTGAAGACATGAATGAAGAACCACACGTCCACTAGAGCGGGGTTCTCCGAAGCCAGGTTGCCTTCTTACCTTCTAGATAGAATTAGGATTTCAATTCAGTTAAGAATCAAATTTCCATTTTATGCATAGATATAGAGATAATAAGGGTAGATTTGTAGGCTCTAAAGATTCAAAAACAACCCCCCCCCCACCCCCACTAATTCAACTAACACTGGTGCAGGAAAAATTCCACCATGAGAAAGTTCAAGGGGAGCCAGTGAGGCTCCAGAAGAAGAACCTAAAACAAAAGAATCAACATTGGGGCAGATAGAACGTGAGTCTACTTAAGGAACTGAACGTTTAGGAGACACACAAAATCCAGTTTCTGAACCATCTATTAGTGGAATGGCAGAAGAAGAAGGAAATGCAACCACTGAGACTGATACCTTTGGGTTTCCAATCTTGGATATTTCCAGAAACATCAACATGAAAAACATCCCACTATCATCGTTACCCACTTTCAGAGGTATGTCAATTGAATATCTAGACTTATTTTTATTCGAGTTTGACATATTATGTAGAAGATATAACTACTCAGACGATGCCCAAAAAATTAAGGTCTTCCTTGCCACAATGAACGATTCAGACTTAAGATGGTTCATGAGCTTAGGAGAAAATACAATTCTCTCTTGGGATCAGATGAAAGAGACATTTTTACGGAAATACCAAGACCATTTGAAGGATAATGATAAAAATGACATTTTAAAAATGCAACAAACAGATGATGAAAGCCCTGAAGACTACTTAGAAAGGTTCTTATAAAACTATCAGAAATCAAAATTATTCACCACAGACCCAGCTGTAGTAAGAACTGTATTTTTGAAAGGTATTAGAGATGAATGCATAGAATTTTTAAATTTGTTAAGTTCAAGAGATGTGCACCAAAATCCTTTTGTAGAGATTGCAGACTTATATAAGATACTCAAGAGGACAAGCTAAAACAGGCAAAGGACCAAGATATTCGTTTAGCAGAAATACAAAACAAAGCTTAGGGACTGTCACTAGAATTGAGTTAGGAAACTTATTGGAGAACTTTAAAAAAGACATCTTGAGTAAAATCAGTAACCAGTTAGATACCCTGAAACTGAAAAAGAAACAAGAAGAAGAGGTTGTTTTAGCAATTTTTTGTCCTAGATGTCGAAAGAAACATGGTGAGAAAGAATGCCCATTAAATGTCATAGAAATCTGTGGCCTGTGTACTCTAGAGCACCCCACATCTGAGTGTCCAAATTTTCTTGAGCTACAAGCCATGTATAGGGGAGGAGGAGTCTCACAAGAACAACCATACCCTTCCAGAAGACCTTGGAGAGCATAAAACCCCAATGCATTTTATGACCCTAATGCATAGTATCATCAACAACAATGGGGTCCTCCTCCAATGTCCTATCCACAATGGACACCTCAGCAAGCTCAAACTCAACCTTGGCAACAAGGTTGGAGGTGTCCTATGTATGGGAATCCCTCTTACCCTACATATCCGCAGTATCCTGCAAACATTTCCCAATTACTACCTGGATTTAACCCACCACAGATACATGATTTACTTCGACCTCCTATACAACAACAATTTACAATCCCCTTGAACCCTAACCATCAACAACAAGTACCTATAAATGCTAATCAATAGCCACAAAACCAAGCTGATCACAACCCTCCTAGACCAACAATAATCCCTGCCGAACTAATCCCTAACCCCAATAATCGACCCACCCACCCTGTGCAGAATGTAGAAGTTCAAACCTTTCCCACCTATGAAATTCAACTATGATCAAGGAAATCTATAAATCAATCAAATCCTGGAGTAATAATTCAGGAAGAAAATGATAATCATTCCGAGGAAGAAAATACTCAAAACACCCCTATAGAAGAAGAGAATTCCCCTCATATTCCAATCACTTCTCAGTCCGTAGAAGTACCTCAACAAGTTAATCTTCCACCCTACCCCGAAATACTATTAGTGAAAAAACCTGACCCATCCTTGCACAAAGATATAGAGGATGAGTTACGAAATGTATGTGTAAAAATACCTCTGTTGCAAGCCATCAAAGATATCCCCATATATGACAAAATCATAAGGGATCTTTGTATTAAGAAACCAGGAAGGAAGAGGAAGGAACCTCCCCTTGTTCAAGTAGTAGGACAATTATATGAATTTATTTATGAAATGCCATATAAATATAATGACCCTGGGAATCCAGTAGTCACTGTTGAAATTAATGGTATTTCCTTACCAAACACACTCATTGATTTGGGTGCAACAATTAATGTAATGCCTTTTGACACTATGCAAAAACTCCAAATCAACCAGTTGAGACCAACCCAAACCACGATAGAATTGGTAGATAAGTCAGTCATTAGCCCTACAGGAAGTTTAGATGATATCACAGTCACTCCAGCTTCTTGGGAATATCCAATAGACTTTCTAGTCATCTACTCTAAATCATCCTCCAAATCAGGACACCCTGTGGTTCTTGGCCGCCCTTGGCTGGCCACAACAAATGTCTTTATCAACTGTCAGTCTGGCGAGATGACTATATACAATGGCACACATAGACAAAAACTTGTTCTCTTCCCTCCTGCCCAACCGGCATAGGAAATACTTGTTTGGCTAGAAAACCCTTATGGAGATGAAGATTTCATCAGACCCCTATTAACACTTGAATAAGTAAGAGGAATGCAAGAACAATTGGATGAACAAGTCTTAAGTTTATTTTTGGCTGATACAAACTGCATTGAATATCCTAGGTCCTTTGCAGAATTGTCACACATTTTTAGTTCTGAATTTCAACAAACTTGGCACCCTGATATCACTCAATTATATACTTTATCACCAGCTTCCTTAGAGAGGGAATAAAGTACTGAACTTGTTGAGATTAGCCTAGGAAAACCTTTGTATATTAAATCTATTTTGGAACCAGAACAAAAGACACAAGTAATTGAAATGCTCCAAAGACAATTTGATGCCTTTGCATGGGATTATGCAGACATGAAAGGCATTCACCCTGACACATGCATGCATCATATTTACACTAATGACCAAATCAGACCAGTTAGACAGCCTCAACGAAGGATGAATCCAACACTCAAAGATATTGTAAAAGAAGAATTGCAAAAACTCCTTCAAGCCAATCTCATATACCCCATTTCAGATAGTCAATGGGTGTCTCCACTTGTCATAGTTCCCAAGAAAAATGGTAAGTGGAGAATATGTGTAAACTTCATGGAGTTGAAAAAATCCACCCATAGGGATTATTTTCCCCTACCATTTATTGATCGGGTGTTGGATACCTTGTCCGGAAAGAAGTATTTTTCATTCCTAGATGGGTTTAGTGGTTATAACCAAATACAAATAGCACCCGAAGACCAAGAGAAGACCACTTTCACCTGCCCATGGGGAACCTATGCTTATAGGGTCCTTCCTTTTGGACTTTGCAATGCCCTAGCTACTTTTCAAAGGGATCTCCTATCCATTTTCTCTGACTTGACCAACGATTGCATAGAAGTCTACATGGATGACTTTACAATCCATGGAAATGACTTCCAAGAAGCTTTGACTAGTCTGAAAAAAATCTTGATTAGGTGTAAGGAAACTAATATTTCCCTAAGTAATGACAAATCAAAGATGATGCTCACTGAAGGTATTGTTTTGGGACATCACATCTCTAGTTTTGGAATGAGAGTTGATCCTGCAAAAATTCATATTATCACACAAATCAAAATACCTTCCTCACAAAAGGAAGTTCACATCTTTTTAGGGCATGCTGACTCCTATAGAAGATTCATTCTGAATTTTACAAGCTTAGCTACCACTTTATTCAAGTTATTATCTAAAGAAGCCTAATTTAATTGGGATGATGAATGCCAAGTATCTTTTGATATTCTAAAACATAAATTGTCAACTACCCCTGTATTAACAGGACCAAATTGGTCCTTTCCTTTTCATATCTATACTGATGCCTCAGACACAACCCTTGTAGAAGTTCTTGGACAAAAGGAAAATCAAATGCCTTATGCTATTTACTTTGTCAGTAAAAATTTGTCCCCAACAGAAGTTAATTATACGATCACAGAAAAAGAATTGTTAGATGTAGTCCATGCTATCAATAAATTTAGACACTATATTGCAGGATATAAAGCTTTTGTACACTGATCATTCAACCATCAAATTCTTAATGAACAAACCTGTAACAAACCCTAGAGTTATAAGATGGCTGTTATTATTACAAGAGTTTAATATCAATATTATTGATAGATTGGGTAAGGATAATCTTGTGGCTGATTTCTTATCTAGAATGATTCATCTGGGAGATAACACACTAGTAGATGATAACTTTCCTGATGATTTTTTTTTTGCTATTTCTACATTCACTCCTTGGTATGCATATGTAGCTAACTATCTTGTGACAGGGAATATGCCTCATAAATTGTATCCTAGAGAAAAAAAGAAATTAATTCAGCTAAGTGCAAACTACATGTGGCACGATGATTGTCTCTAGAAAACAAGACCAGATTTGGTAATCAGGAGATGTGTAAGGGAATATTAAATTCATGATATTTTGCAAGCCTTCCATGATGGTCCTTGTGGAGGACACTTCACAGACAAGAGGAATGCTTATAAAGTTCTAGAATCTGGTTATTATTGGCCTCATATTTTAAAATATGCTAAAACCTATGTATCCAATTTTGATGAATGCCAACGAATTGGTAAGCCTACTGCACAAGACCAAATGCCACTTCAAGCCCAAGTAGTCATTGAGCCTTTCGAGAAATGGGCATTAGATTTTGTAGGGCTCATTAACCCTGCATCTGAAAAGAAAAAGTATATACTGGTATGTACTGACTATGTGACTAAGTGGGTTGAAGCAAAAGATTTACCAGCCGCAAGTGAACAATCAATGGTAGATTTCCTTTTTAACGTCATCTTTACTAGATTTGGTGTACCTCGAGAAATTGTGACTGATCAAGGGACTCAATTTACCTCTAATCTAGTCAAAGCTGTTACAGAATAGTACCAAATCAAACACAAGAAATCTACACCCTACCATCCATAGGAAAATGGACAAGTAGAATCTACCAACAAAGTTATTGAGTCCATTCTTACCAAAACAATATAGGTACACCATAAGGATTGGGATGACAAATTACTAGAAGCCTTATGGGCTTATAGAATCACCTGGAGGAATACAATAAGACATACACCTTACGATTTGGTATATGGGAATCAGGTGCTTCTCCCCATAGAATTCTAGATCAAAACCTTCAGGACTGTAGTACAAGTTGGCATGAACTTGGATGAATACCAACAACAAAGACTCTTGCAGCTTAATGACCTGGATGAAATTAGGCAGGAAACACTTCAAAGAACCACCCTCATTCAAGAACAGAGAACAAAATGGCATGACAGGTATCTCAAAAATAAATTTTTTTAACAAGGAGATTAGGCCCTGTTATATGATAGCAGATTCAAAAACTTCAAAGGTAAGTTAACTACTTGTTGGATGGGACCTTATGAAATTGACACTGTCTATGATAATGGTTCAATCAGGATAAAGACAATTGACGAACATCAGACACCACTACTTGTGAATGGTCGCCAGTTGAGAATTTATAACAAATCCCTGTCAAAAGAGGAATTTCTGACTCGTATATTACATAATTCAGATATGAAGGTGATTAGTAAGGAAGGAGACCTTCCTATTGATCCACATTGATTGATTAGTTTACTTTTAAAAACTTTTGTACATAGGTGTGGATTGTGTTTTGTTAATAAGTTGAAGGTACCAATGGATTCTTACCTCTTTTTGTTTTACTTTCGCATTTTATCTTTGTAAGTAGATTTCTATAATTTATTTGATCCTTCACGAATTATCTAAACATCAGTTTGTAGGCATCAACAATACTCTGTCCTGGTCCGGTAGCAAAAATACTGCTCCGATACTAGAAATCTTGTTTTGGTCTGGTACCAACAGTCCTGTGCTGGTCCGATACCAGAAATATGTCCTTATACGGTACTATCAGGACACATCACCTAATTGACAAGGAATTATACGCATATTTCAAAATCTTATGTCAATTAATATGAAGTATGAAGCCATGCAGTAACCACTTAAGATGGAACCAAGAAGCCAAATGCAACATCAAATGGAAGCCCTTATGAAGCAATAATTTCTTTTGGTTCTGTTGCTGACTAAAGGGAAGGATCTTTAATTTCTTTTGGTTCTGTTGCTAGCTAAAAGGAATAATTTTTAATTTCTTTTGGTTCTGTTGCTAGCTAGAAGGAAGTATTTTAATTTCTTTTGGTTCTGTTGCTTGACAAAGAAGACATAATCCTTACCTATGATTGTTTAAAGAACCATGTATAATCTGCTTCAAAGTCTAGAGGCTGCCTTTATCCAGTATTTCAACATGATTAAAGGGATAAACAACATATTATCCTACAAGTAACTATCTCACCCTAACTAGACTTCAATAATATTAATCGGATTATCTTTACTAAAGAGTAACATATGAGTATATGAACACTGTCTATCATGGGCGCACTAGGAATTTTTTTATGGAAGAGGATGTATCAGTACCCTAAGGTAACTTTAGGTCATTATGTTATGGACAAACTCAGACAAAATTATACATCTGGATCACTCTAAAGAAATAATGTGCATACATAAGTTTATTTTTCCTTCAGACAAATCTTTAAAGACATTCAAATAAGAGAATATACCTTCCAACCCAATACCATCCCATCTTGTAAAAAGTTTTTCAGATGAGCCTCCCCTGTCATCGTGCAAAAACACTCTTTAATAAAAACCAAAATAGGTGACTATGGACAAGAAGCCTCTGATGGAAAAAGGTTTTAAGAGACTAACCCACCGAGATACTGAATAGGTCTGCTGGCAGCGGGTACCGGTCTGTGGTATGAATAGGAAAACCTATCAGGGTACTAAACAAGCCTGTTGGCAATGGGGCATTCTTCCTAGGGAAGGGATGTCTCTCACTAATTATCACAACTACCCCATCGGAGTACTGAACAAGCTTGTTGGAAGTGGGTTCTAGTTTATAAATGTCTCATCTATACTTGTCTGATTGAAAAATTCACCTTTGTCATCTAAAAAAATGCACACTACAAGCAAAGGTCACTGTTGACATTTATGAGATACAAACTCCAGATTAATAAACAAGATAATTACTACAAGCAATTTTCCATTTGAGAATTACCCTAAGTCAACTTTATTGGTCTGACATCTAAAGCCTACATTACCTAAGAAGGAAACTTCTTAAGAGTGGAGCCCTAACTAGGGAGTCTAATCTACTTATATTGTGAAATTTATCCATAACATCTAATGATAGTAAATCTCTGAAGCAAGTTAGGTTGGATCTGTTCTTCTGGAAAAAATATAAAAACCTCCATGTTTTCACTGCTGAAAGCTACCCTTGTCAATAATTCATCAAAAGAAAGGCGATTTCAATTTTTAGGCATGTGATCATATGCTAGGTGATAAATGCACTTTTGGAATTTGATTTGGTTTCTTTTCTCTTATCATTTTTCTTCCATTATGATACAAGGTGTTGAATCTTCTTGCCTGAGGATATGCAACATCCTTGGCATGGGGGAGGGTCAAAGAGCTCTTTCAGAACTCTTTTTCAGACTCACATCTCATCTTCAGAAACCAACATGTTCACCCTACAACCCTACAGAACCAGACACAAAAGAAGACAAGCACAGAATAAAGAAGTTTCATGAAGTACATGAAATTCCAGTACCAAGCTTCCAGAAAAATCCAGCCTAAAAAGATGAACTCTGACAATCTGCAAGCTTCAAATACAAAGGTAGTCACATATGCTATGGGTATTAATTATACAATGGTAAAAACAAAGGTAACATGGTATTATTTATTTTCCTTTTCTTATAAAACTACAA
>JZKD02S1647159.1:550200-561099 GCA_000966675.3 Picea glauca | reverse complement strand
TACCCATATGCTTAACCTTAATCAATCCTCTCATCACATAAGCACTTGAAAATGATTGAAGGCAAAATCACATCAAAAGTGTGAATATGGAGCATGTCTAGTAATGATGAGCCACAAGCGTGCTTAAGCAATCATGAACGTATCTCATGTCATGAGCCACTATTCAACATCAAATTCACCGCTCAAAAGTCCAATCACCTATCCCAAACAACAATGATGCTTTGACACCCAATGTTCCATCCCCATCTTTTCACTAACGGGCATAAATGAAATGGATTATCTGGGTGGCGAAGCCATCCAGATGAGCCTCATCTTGTCTTAAATTTTCCCTTGCGGCATCTTACTTAAACTCACCATTCAAATTATCAACGCCATCAACATATTTTCACGCCGTTACCAACCTTTCTCCAGTTCCGAGCCTACTCCTCTCTGCAATATCCGGTAACAAACCCTTACCCTCATAAGCTGACCAAACCCTTGCGCCACAACCTGATTCTCACACACAGTTCATAAAGATAGTTGTGAGTAGACACGAACCGATCTTCCAGATTTATAGGGAGACCGAGAAGTTCCATCTATGTAGAGATAAGTATGCTAGAGCAGGATGGATGCTATTTTTGGAGAAATTCACAGGCTGTCATGAGAAGGTATATCAAGCATTTATTCAGGGTTACGATGGGGAGATTGTGCACATAGGCAATCTACAACTAACAATCAATGAAGCAACCTTAAGGGAAGCCATGGGATTACCTAACAGAGGAGCCAAGTATTTCAAAGGGGTATGAATCAACAAGGAAATGTGCCAACAATTTCTAAAGGAAGACCATCAACACCCTGATTGGAAAAAGGGGATTCCTAGAAACTATATCAAGGAAGAGTATCATCCAATGCTTTTTAGTCTTCAAGGATTCCTCACTTGTGAGGGAAAGTATGCTGTAACCTTCATATATAATCTTAGGCTTATGTTAAAATTTGAAGGAGGTCCTGAAATTGATTTCCCATATTTTTTATGGATGAGTCTAAACAAGATGGTAAGAGGTGTCAAATCCCTATCCAAAACCGAGAATACTAGCATTTATCATCAAGGTCTTATTAAGATGTTAGTTATACATGAAATCAGGAAGCAAGGGATTAGATGGAGAATCCTCATCACTCAATACCTTCCCATAGAAAACAAACCTGTAGAGGGAGCCCAAACTACTCCAGAGAAAGATAAGGAACCTTAAGAGAAAAAGGGCAAGAAAGATAAGGTAACTCCATCATCCTCCATAATAGTGAGCCAAAAAGATAAATCTAGTAAACAAGAAGGGCCCTCTTCCATAGTAGATAAGATTTTTAAAAGTCAAGAATCAAAAGGTAAATCCAAATTAGTGGAGGAGACCTCAACAGTAGCACTTGAGGATAAGGGTCACAAGACAAAAACTGTGAGGAAATAAAAGAATAGCTTATAAATTAAAGATGAACAGTCTATAGAACAATCCCCTGTAACCATTCCACAAACAAAAAAGAAGAAGAGGAAGCTTGTGAGCACCTCTGATCCATTACCCCCTTGTAAAAGAACCACAAGGAGCATGGCAAAGAAAGGAAAAGAAGTTGTCAGTCCTCATACACATGAAAACCCAATAGATCTTACCTCCCCTTCTAAAGACCTATTAGTCCAGGATGACATCCCTAGCTTGATTGAGGAACAAGTTACTATTAGTTTATGTGGGATGAGGGAGGAAGTGGAGGAAAGAGAATACATCCAACCAGAAACAATGGGGTCAAAAAGGACCTTAACAAAAGAACAGATGAAGAAAAAGATTGGGGAGCTGCAAAAGCAAAACCAGGAACTCAAACAAGAATTGAAGGAATACCAACTACTGGATAGGTACATCAAAAAGGAAAACGAGCAACTGAAGGCAACCATCCAACAACTTCAAGATGACCATGAAGAGACTTATAATAAGCTCAAGAAGGTACTAAGACTCTTACAATACATTAGGGTGGTAAAAAGGGAGCTGAAAGTAGAAGCCTCAACCATCAACATCATTGATCCACAGAAGTAAAGAATGGAGTCTCAAATTTTGAAAAATTTTGGGTTTGTTTCAGTTGCATGAGGACATGCAATGATTTTGGCATGGGGGAATGTTGAGCCTCTAAATTGACATCCCCACTACCCTATTATACTCCTCATTTATACCTTTTTGGCCTACCTAAGCTTGGATAAATGACAAAGAACACTACCATTAGCCATTGATGAGGTCAAAAGGTAAAGTATAATTGAATTCATACATTTTGTGGTTTATTGAGCTAGGAGACTAAATGTTTCATGTACTAATGTTTTAAATTTACACGTGTAACCTTTGACCTCTAGATGAGTCTAGCATTTCTGTATCAGCTCAGCCATCCGATACTTATGCTCCAGATTGCCACTGTCCGAATTCGGTACCAAGCACACCTTCCATTCAAATCTGGTACCAAACCATTCACTATCGCAATATGGTACCAACGGCTGCAGAATGTTCTAATACGATACCAACCACTTGCGTGTTGTTCGGATCCAGTACCATTTACTGAATCTCACTTGTCTCGATCCAGTACCAATACAGGAAGCAGAATATACCAAGTTTAGCTCTAGATCATGCCCAAGATAATTGCTGGATGTTTGCGAATCATCAAAGCTCTAGCAAGACTATGTTAAGCTAGTTTGTTTATTGCTTCATCCTCATACACTTCGTGTCATGAGGATGAAGCTTAAAATATGTAACTGAATATATAGATTTGATAATTGGCTGATCTGCTAAAAGATTTCACCTCCTTGTGTTTCATGACTAAGACTGTTTAAATAGTCATGGAAAGGATGCATAACACAACATGTGAAGCAACGTTACATATTGTAGAACATATTATGAGTTGAAGTTTAATAGAAGGACGTCATTTATCTCCATGTTTTGATCGTTTATGAATGAATGTGAGTTGAGTTGTTAGCATAGTTTAATTCTATGCTTTGAAGTTTGAGTAAGAGTAATGTGTGGATTGAAAGAAAGATTACTGTAGACTCTAATCGCTGACCTGTTGAAGCGGCAAGGACCCACCACCCAACAAAGGTCAACATCCTTATAGATTAGTGTTAATAGTTGATTTCAATAGTATAAATGTTATACTAGATGAAGCTTTGATCCTTTCAGATAATAATATAGTTCAGTTTAGGGTTTCGATTATATGATTGCTTAGAGATATTTACTTATTCTGTTTTTCATATGCTCTGTTTTTGTTTTTATGAATTTGATTTTGTTTCATGGACATGAATGTTGGCAAAAATAGTCAAACATATTTGAAGGAGAACTAGTGAAGTTCACGACAACACATTGTGAACCACAACATACTTAGTATATTGACTATTGAACTACCCATGCTATGTCTTGATGATTGATGTGTGATTTCCCTTTTAGAAGTGTGATTGCATAGTTAGCTTTCTGGGTCAGATAATAGAGTTGATCTGTCAAAGAACTCCATCTCATACTTGCATGTTCCATAATGGAGTAGATAGACTCTCTATGAAAAACAACCAAAGTGTGTTTTGGTTTGCTATTTTGCTTTGTTTCCAGCATGCATAATCTAGAATAGTTCTATACTCATGACATTAGAATTACTTTTCTTACTTGTGTCTTGTAACTTTGTTGATTATGGATCCCGGATTTATAATTAATGAGTGCATTATACTAATCATATAAGTAGCACACAAATATTTTAAATGATAGTTGAAGGAATTATTGAGCCCCCAAAATGAATCTCCTTGATGATACCTTTCCAATGGGCTATTACACGCCTAAAACATAGATCGTATGAAAAAGTTACGACCCTAGGAAGTTGATGTACTAACTTACCCAAACAGGGCCCACATGACTTTTGGCGCTTCATCTCCTACGATTAGGTTTTTTGATGTCTAGGATTTTTCGCATTCATGTTTATTGTAAAAAGGCCTTCAGATCCTCATTGTAATAATCTTCTTGTGAATGAGCGCAACCATCACATCTCTTCTCAGAGATAAGCCACCACCATTCTAGCAAGCTTGCTTCCGTTGCATTTTACAGTTTCAACTTATTTCCTTATTGAATAGAAAACCAGTTTTACTGTATCTATGTTATTTTTTGTTAAGCACCTGTTAATAATCTGTAGTCGTTTCATTTTGCTCATAAAATCCGAATCAAATTCTTTCCTCAGTGACTTATTTTCTTCTCTTAGTTCATTTAAAGAATTAGTCAATTCTGCTTCATAATTGTCTTCCTTTTAAATTAGTTTTTCTGTCTCATTTCCTTCATGGAATTCTATTTCAAAATGTCTGTGTTTTTCACAATTAAAGCAAAACAACATACCTCTGGTGATTATGTACTCTTCATCTTCTGAATCGGTTTGACATGGTGAACATAATTATTCTTGATCTGTATCTTCATCTTCTTTGGCATTTTCTAAATTTGCGATGAGTGAAGAATATATGTCATGTAACTTATCCCAAAGTTCTTTGGCTTATGAACATTTACCAACCTTTTCTCTTACTAGATTAGGTAATCCTTCCTAGATGAAATCCATTGCTATTTTGTTATTCTTCTTCAATTACTTCTTGGCTGTAGTCTTTTCCATTTTTTAACTATCATCTCTTGTAACAACTGATAGCCAAATATAATGTCCCTATGCCTGTAAAAATAATTTCATCCTTCTTCTCCACATCTCATACTTAAAACCATTCTGACCATTAAACATTGGTACTAAATTCTTAGAATAATCCATGATATCCTTCCAGTGGTTAAACTGTTTCCTGAAGGAACTTGCTCTGATTCCAATTGTTGGATTACTAAGAGGGGGGGTGAACCAATAATAGAGCAATTTAATCCCGTTTCACCATAAAATGCAAGTGTTATATCAATGTACCATTATCATCCAATAGTTGCAGAGTAAATAAACAATGAAAAAATGAGAAATCATACACATACACAATACAACAATGTTTTACGTGGAAATCCAAAGCGAGATAAAACCACATAATGCTTTTTCTTATATGTCTTTAAGAATTACATTCATTGGAAGCACCAACTTCCTTTTTTTTTCCACTTGCAATTGGAAGGAGGATCCAACCCCCTAGTTTCTCAAGCTACAACATGAGGAAAACTCCAACTCCCCAATTATCTGGCTACAACCAGAAGGAGGCTCCAACCCCCTAGTTTCTCAGGCTACAACCTAAAGGAAGCTACAACTCCCCAATTCTATGGCTACAACCAGAAGGAGGCTAAAATTCCCTATGTTCTCTGGATACAAACAAAATGTGGCTACAACCACCTATCCTTTCCCTTTCCAACCACCCTGAAATATAAGTAGAATGATGGAACCATTGTCACACTATCAATATGAGATATACTACTGTAAACCTATACCAATCAACCTGTAATAAGACTGTACCATAAACAAGTGCATCAACCATGCACCAACCTATACCTCAACCTGTAATCAATATGTACCATAAACAAGTGCATCGACCATGCACCAACCTGTACCTCTACCTGTAATCAGCTTGTACCATAAACAAGTGCATCAACCATGCACCAAACTGTACCTCAACCTCAACCAAAATCCCTCATCAATTTCATCATCCAAATCTGATTTGTAACTCTGTAATAGACCTGGTGTATATGATCACATACCTTCAAACCTTCCTTAACTTTAAAAACAAGAGACTAGCATTTTATCAAACTTTACTTAGTCTCACATGACTAATTTTGGATTAGTCAACAACCCTAACTTGCAATAATCATAACTATGTAGCTGTAATGAATAAATATATGAAAATGATACACAATGTTTGTCAATATATTTGATGCAATTCCTCCATATTTCACTACTTGGAACCTCTTAGAAAAGGAGTTATAGAAAAATGACATACCTTGTTGAATTTTGGCTTATTTTAGAGATTGAACTTGTAGAGAATTCCCCACACAGAATGTTTGTTGTATAGATCTGAAAATGGTACACAACATACTATGGACTGTACTCTAACCAATACATTTGGTCTTAATGAATTTGGATATGTTATGAAGAAGTTAAGATGTTTTTACCCGAAACACCTTAGAAAGCATCATCAAAAGAATTTATCCTCCCTTGAATTTCGACTTTCTTTACTTCAACTTCCCTCTGAAATTCGGCTTAGATATCATTTGGTTACCTCAGTCACTTGCAGATATTCAATATGCTCAAGTGTTATTTAAATGAGAGAGCCTTGCCTCTTATTTATACTTTCATGTATCTTCCTCAAGGGGTTACCTTTTAACCATCTTAACCCACTTTCCTTATTTTAGGGCTAACCCACTTCTAACCACTTGTCCACTTAGTATTTCTCCATTAAATTTATTATTGAAATAATTTATTTTGTATCCACTTTGACTTATAGTACACTCATCACTTCACTTTATTATTTACCTTCTAAAATCTCTTAAAGCACTTTCCTTATTTTAGGGATAACCCACTTCTAACCACTTGTCCACTTAGTAATTTCTCCATTAACTTTAGTATTTAAATAATTTTTTTTTATCCACTTTGACTTAAAGTACACTTATCACTTCACTTTATTATTTAAATAATTTCTTCTTTGCAACCACTTTGACTACTTTGACCTTTTGGGGCTTCTAGATGACTCATGAGGGTTCTCCAACTTCACATGGCCATAACTCTCTAACCATGAGGAGTTATGTGACGTTCCACATACCACCGAAAATGACATGACATGTAATATCCATATAGATTAGTCTTACCTACAAATATATCAAAACTCATACCATTATCCATCAAACAAACTCGGGTCCATTACCCAAACCTTTGTGCTACCAGAATTCGCTACCAGACTTTATTCAAGCGTTGCCATCAATGATAACCGACCCAATTAATCAACAAGAGGGAATTTAGGTAAGAATTCCTTCAATCATTACTGTTATCATAAATAAATATGTTTATATTTTTGAATACATTGTATGAAGGATATCCATGTGGGTATGGTAAAGATAGAAAGCCTTAGACATATAATATCAATAAAACCTTTGAATTGCATTCATATGAGATAAAATGTTATGTCATGCTATGCTAGTTATGACATAATAACCAAGGTCGGTTAGGATTTATAATCTTTTTATGGAAGTGAATGCAATATGAGCTAGCCATGTGTGAGGCCATAATGCTGTTGGATATGGAAAGGTTATAACACTACACAAGTGACCATTGGTATCCCTACTTGTGTTGGTGTCTTGGACTATAAACTTATTTTCAAAACTAAAGAGAACTGAGAGGGTGGATCCCAACTGTTGTGTTTGGTTTGATGAGGAAGGTGTATATATGGTCGAGCAAGTATTGGGGAGGTGGTTGGATGGCATGTTGGTACTTCCAACTAATAATGATGGAATTCATGACATGATAATATGGTATTTTTGAATCAATGCAAGGATGCATTGAGTGAATATTCATAAGTAGATAGTGTAAATGTTGTGGTTGTGCACACATATTTGATTTCAGTATGAGAACACATGCTTGTGCCACATTTCATTGAAAATAATATGTTAACAACTGAAGTGATGGAATTATTGGTATTTCATATTTCAAATATCATTTCATGACCTATTGTGAATGTTACAATGAAAGGACTGTATGCATAAATAGTCCCGTATTGATGGACTACAAGAAATTTGTGTTGGGAGAACAAAGTTACATAAAGAGATGTATTAGATATGGAAATATAAGTAAGCCATAATGAAGACATGGACTACTACCTACACAATTAAAAGATAAGTATTATGTGGAAATTCCTATATTATTTGGAATTTGATTGTTGTAATAACTATTGCAAAAGTTAGTTGAAATATAGAGAGGTGAATAATAATATTTGTACATTTATGGGTAAAATCATGAATGTGGGTGTCTATTTTCCTTGTTTTTTGAGAAAATAAAACATATTTTCATTTTTTTTTCAACTTCCGGTAAAAAAAAGTATTTATTTATTTAGAATTTCACTTTACAGTAATAACAAAACTTGTCATGAATTTTGTTAGCTTTCTACTGATCATTTTTTGAATTTTTTTTATTGACATTTGATAAATCAATTTAGCAATTGTTTGACAGTATGTTCTTTAAAATTGAAGGCGTTGATAATGAGTAATGTTTTTTGATGTCAATTTACTCATCATTAAAATTTTGTTTATTAAAAATGAAATATACTGCAACAATCTAATCATACTCTATTAAAGTATGGCCATAGTTTTGAAGACAACATATGAATACTATAATTACTCCAATTTTTTTAATTTGAGCAATCTAAAAAAGTTGCATATTTTAAACATGTTTAGTTCGACTCTATGTATCTTCCTTAATTTTATTTAAAAGTAAAATCTAAAAATACCCTTTTGAAGAGGACAGTGACAGGTTTCCTAATACAATTTTTTCATAATTGTTTGCTATGTATTATTGCAGATATTGATTTTTCATTTTACTAAATCATTATTTTATCTAAAAATAATATTCAGACATGTTTTTATAAAATTAACTAAAATTAGTAAAAAACAACTAAATTGAATACAAATTGTATCAAATGAAATTAGATTCAATTCTACAAATGTTGGTACTAGTTTTGAAACCAAACTCACAGTATTTAAAGGGGTCCGCTCCTTCTGAAGTTGGAGTAAGCTTAAGTGAACACATACTTTTATGAAAAGTTCCATAGTTATAAGTTTTCGGCTGAACTAATAGTTTGGCCGAAAGTTGATATTTTTAACAGAAAAAAACTTAAAAAAAATAAATATGTCTATGCACCATGTGGCACAACGTTAGAGGGTGTCGTTAGATTTAACTTTCAACCGAAATATTTTTCGGCCGAAAAAGTGTCATTAGAAATTTTCGCGACCCGATTCTCATGAAAGTGTTACCCAGATTCATGATTTTACCCTTTAAATGTTTATGACAAAGGTGGATGGTGAATCTACCTAGTAAATATAAATGATGATTATTATAAGCTGAACAACTTTAGAAGAAGGCCACTATGATGAAAATGGAACCCTATGATTTCCATGTTATTTGATTGATTAGAGGTTTCCAGTAGGATGTCTAGCAGTAAGAATATACAAATTGGTTCTCTTCTTGTGTGTGAAATACTTGCAAGATGGAGCACCTTATAGGTTTTTTTTTTCCAGATAAGGAGATACTTGATCCCAAAAGGGTGAGTTGTTGCAAGGAAGAGGTACATTAATGAATTTTATGTGAGAGATTCATGTGACATTATTGTTGGGATCAAGGAGGGTATGTCAGAGAGGACAATGAGTTGAATTCTTTCCCATGGCATCCTTTTGAAATAGAGAAATGTTCATACAAATAAGTATTGAGCTAGAACTACATATTATGAATATATATCCTTGCATTATTAAGTTGAGAATTCCTATGAATGGAATAATTGCTAAATAAAAAAGGGCTATAAAATGCATGTTTTCTTTGATTATTATCATAGTTGTAGTTGAAGAATGAAGACATAGTTTGATTATTGGAAAGAGGTACACCAAGAATGGTGTTATTCCAGGTGGGGGGATGACACATGTTGGATTACTGAGAGGGGGGTTGAATCAGTAATAGAGCAATTGAGTCCCTTTTAACCATATAATCCAAGTTTTATATCAATGAAGCATTATTATCCAATAAATGAAGAGTAAATAAGAAATGAACAAATGAACAATCATACACATGCACAGTACACGAGTGTTTTACATGGAAACCCAAATCGGGAGAAAACCATAGAATGCTTTTTCTTATATGTCTTGAAGAATTACATTCATTGGAAGCACCAAATTCCTTTGTTTTCCAGCTGCAATTGGAAGGAGGCTCCAACCCTCTAGTTTCTCAAGGTACAACCTGAGGGAAGCTCCAACTCCCCAATTCTCTGGCTAAAACCAAAAGGAGGCTACAACCCCCTATGTTCTCCAGCTACAACCACCTGTCCTTGCCCCATCCTACCACCCTGAAGTAGAAGTAAAATGATGGAACCACTCAACCTGTAATCAAACTGTACCATAAACAAGTGAATCAACCATGCACGAACTTGTACCATAAACAAGTGCATCAACCATGCACCAACCTGTAATCAACCTGTACCATAAACAAGTGCATCAACCATGCACCAACCTGTAATCAACTTGTACAATAAATAAGTGCATCCAACCATGTACCAAGTATGTACCAATCATGTGTCAAATACTCATCAACTATGACTCATCAATATGTACCAACATCATTAACTATACACCTCATGTATGTGCCAACTCATCAACTACTTGTCTCAACCATGTACTCAACATGTACCTCAACCAAAAGCCCTCATCAATTTCATCATCCAAATCTGATTTTTAGCTCTGTAATAGACCTATTTTATATGATCACATTCCTGCAAACCTTCCTTAACTTTAACAACACGACACTATCATTTTCATCAAACTTTTCTTTAGTCTCACATGCCTAGTTTTGGATTAGTCAACAACCCTAACTTGAAGTAGTCATAACTTTGAACCTGTAATGTATAAATATCTGAAACTGATACACAATGTTCTTCAGTGTGTTTTATTCAATTCCTCCAAGTGAAACTACTTGTAACCTCTCAGAAAAGGAGTTATAACAAAAATGGCATACCTTGCTGAATTCTGGATTATTCTAGAGAGAGACCTTGTAGAGCGTTCCCCGCACAGAATATTTGATGAAATGATATGAAACTATTAAAAAGAATACCACAGAAGGTACCCTAACCAACACATTTGGTCTCACTAAATTTGGATCTGTTATGAAGAAGTTATGACATTTTTACCCGAAACACCTGATTTTGACTAGTTTCAGGACTGGCCACAAACCCTA
>JZKD02S1647159.1:519885-542627 GCA_000966675.3 Picea glauca | reverse complement strand
AAAACAATAATGAGTCATATTTACATAAAAAAATATTGGGTCCATTACCCAAACCTTTGTGCTATGGGTCTTTCTTCAAGGGTTGACATCAATGACAACCAACCTTAATCAACAACACACCCTCTATGAGAATATGAACATATTGTGTAAGTATATGGAAAGTGGGTAAGTAAAGCACCATTTAATTATATTTGAATTAATAATCTAAGTAATAAACTAATAAAGAGGTGCATTTGGGCATGATAAATTATTAGGAGAACCATGGGGGAAATGAACTAACAAATGGGGAAATAAGCGGTTCAAGTGTCCAATTCCGAAATCCTCCCTATTGTTTTGTCCTATGTTACTTATGGGTGGGCATGTATTCCTCATGCAATATTTGGGAAAGATTATTGATAACCTTTGGGGAAAAATAATTTTCCATTCATTCTCTCATAGAGAGATAATGGTCGGGTATGATGGTATGTTGGTGCTGGTGTGGTAAGAATGAATTCTACCAAAATTAGGTGGTGTTTCCATAACTTGGTTTCCATTGTTTAATGCCATACATGTATGTGGAAATTATGGTTCAGTTTATGGGTAATGAGTGATTTACAATTGAGATTCCCTAGTTCCTAGCATTAGAGATATTTTTGGCCAACCTGTGTTGGAGCACTAGAGGGAAGTGAGATAGCCCGAGGGATTTTTTAATAGTGAAGTGGATTCCATTCCTTGTGCTGTGTAGGGATAAGGGCGAAAGAGAGGCCAATCAGTGGGATGGATATAATAAAAAGAGGCATGAGATGTTAAAATTTCTTGAGATGTTAAGATTTGGGTTGAATGAGGAAACTAGAGCCATAACCAGTTAATTGAACCTTGTTGTTTCATTTTCTAGCATGAGCATGACACCTGCTTGAACTAGTGCTTATGGGTAGAAGGAAAAATGATCCCTTGGAATTATTTCCCCAAGTGCAACCTGAAACATATAAGTATTATAAACTTTATTATTAATGTGTTTATGTTTAATGCTTATGGTTGTTGTTGTAAATGAGTAATAAGTGCTTAAATGGGGAATTACTAGTATGGAATTAAAATTGGACTTATGAGTGCACTATGGGCTATCTAGTAAATATTTATGCAGGTTCTAAGGCTTTAGAGACATATTTTTAATGAAGCGGGAATACTTTTTCCTCTGCTATGTAAATTAATTTCCATCCACACCAATTTTCTGTAAATGGCCTTATGGGTATCTTAGAAGTTTATAGGCTAAAATAATGAAGGATATGTAATTGTTATATGGTGAAATAGATTTTACATGTATGATGTTGTAATTTCCCATGATTCGATTGTAATAATTCATGTATAATAAAAAAACATGTTTTAAGAGTTGAAATGGTTGAATACATTTATGGGTAATTGATGAATTTGTTGGGGATTGGGTGTAACTTGATATGAAACAGACAAAAAAATATTGCAGATAATCGAAGAGGAAATAATATTTTGAATATCAAAAGGTGGTGTCTAAAGACACCATTACAACATTTAAGCACAACACATTTGATCAGAACATCACAATGCATATTGGACATCTTGTACACAACAAGGATATCACCAATCGCTTGATCCACTTGATTTGCTTGATCCACTAGATGACAATGATCCATAGGGTCTGATATTTATAGCTTCAAGGTCTAACCAACTTCCTTGAATTCATGAGGATCTTGTCCACATATAACTGTTAGTTGTTAGGGTTGACTTTGTCAATTCCGCATTGTCTATTAATCTCAACCCAACTATTCATGTGTCCAAATCGTAGTCGATTGCTCAGCTAGTCGATCCACCGACCGACTACTGTTATAGCACAAAATGCCACACCTATGCATTTGTGCCATGGCCTAATGCTTTCCCTTGGCTTGCTATACATTTTCCAAACTTTCCTCATGCAACTCATCTAAAAAACATGTATTTTTCACATATCCACGGGATACTTTGATGAAAAGAATGGATATCCGCAACTTCCTAGTTTGCAACCCATGGATTCCCTCAAGAAATGGAAAAAATAAAATAATTCCAAGTTTTCGGGAGGGTTTCTCGGTTGGGCTCGTTTCCCAACATCCCCATGCCCATAAAAAATGGATTCCAACTTCCCCAACCTCTTGAAGAAGATATAAAAGCACCATTTAGCGCTAAGACATGGGCAAGTCGCTTAGTGCAAGATTATGCTGCCAGTATCGAATGAACCTTCCTTTCCTATAATCCTCTGAGCAACACCCACTTATTTATAGAAACTCCTTTTCTAGCACCTATTTCTTACCTATATGGATATAGGGTGTATCCTTATCCATATTTGGGCCATTCAAGGAAGAGTATAGTGGCTAAATCAATGCTTGAGGGATTCTTGGAGGAACCCAGACAATTGGCTTCGAGGTGGTGCCAAAGGAGATATAAGGTTGTAACTTACCTTTATAATTTGTTTTCCCTCCTGTCATGTGTTCATTGTATGTTTTTTCTTATTAGGTTTACTTTGAATATGATATATAACATGCATACCCTTTGATCATGTAAATACCTTCGTAGCATCTCTTGTATTGTGTCCATTTTGCACGTTGCTTCCAGCAAAGGATCTAGAGCTCATCGAGAGAGAGGAGGGGGATCAAATCAAACATGAGACTTAAGGTGCACCCTTTATCCCTCTTCCTTCCCTAACTTCTCCTTGTAAAGTAGTTATTATTTTAGTTTTGCGTTCTTTTCCTAGAGGGAATATTTTTATCTTCTCTATAAAGTCTTGATCTATTGTGATTTCGACCCAAAATCATGGGGGAAATATCCCGTCAAAAAAATTGGAGATCATACTGGGGATTATCCTAGTTTGGGTTGGTTGTAGGGTGGCTTATTTGTCCTTTTTTAATTTCTTTCAATTTTCCTGTTTTCCAAGCTTTGTTGCAAAGATTTCATTATCTTGAAAATTTTCCACAAGTTTCTGGGAGTCTCCCTGTTGAAAGTCCTTTTTATTTTTCCAATTTTATAGAGTTATCCAAACTTTTCTATGATATTAGTCACATATATCTGTGCTTTCACTGTGTATGACCAGAAAACATCCACGATTCTCAGTTCACACAGTCGCATACCTGTGTGCATTTTGTGAAAAATTTCTTTCTTCAGTTTCTGGGAGATTTATGGGTTTCTCCATGTTATCCCGAGCTTCATGAGTTTGTTATTGCTTTGTATTACTATGTATAATCTTGTGAAAACCTTTAGATCAGAAATATCTTGCTTTTGGATTCCCAGTGTTCTTGGATTACTTTTATCTTGTATTTTAAAGAAAAATGATTTGCATTTTGAAAAAAAATTCGCCATGAATCATGTATTCTACAATTTCTTTTAGCATCTTTTGTTAGTTTTGCTTTGATAGAAGAAAAAAAAAAAAAAAAAACCTAGTTTTCTGCTAGTTAAGTTTCTTTCTTTCTCTGCATTGTTTGCATTGTTTTTTGAAAAATAAAAAGATACTAGAGTAGGATCATTCATGCATTTTCTTGTTGAAACTCTTTTTTCATTTGAATAATTAGTGTAAATTTTTGTTTGCCAGTGCTCTTACAAGTTTCATTTTTGCAAGAGTTTCAAACAACACCAGTTGTACCTCCATACCCTTTGAGTAAAAACAACCACTAAAATGAACGCTAAGCTTAAAATGTACTAGAATTTGTTTCTAGGGTTCACAAACAAGTTTAGGGTTAGGGCCTTGGATTAGGATTGGAGAGATAACTCTCAAAGGCCACAAAACAAACGTAGGAGTCTGAGTTAAGGAGAGTCAAATCCAACTGTCGTATAAGTATATCCTGGAGCCTCCTCTAACACAAGAGATAAACAAAAGGTCACGTGAAGGAGAGATGAGGGGATATACCCTCTGAAGCTTGACTAAGCATAGTGGAAATATTGTATATTGAGGTTGTTTCTAGTGTCTTTACATCCGTGAGAGGCAGTGCTTTTGAAGATTTGAGATTTGTTACCCTACCCATACGTTCGATCCCGGATGTGGAATATAAACCTCAGACGCTAACTGGGAGTTGGTAACCTCAATGGATTTTCCTATGGATCTCAGAGGTGATTGCGAGGGCTTGCCAGGGTACTTGGGGTAGATTTCATATTACACTTTTCACTACTGCTGGAGGGTGCCCTGCCCTGCGAACCATGGGTGCTTGCACCAGATAAGGCTGGTTAGTGGAGGTTAGGATAACAACTTCTCACTCCTTATTTTTTTGGTCCACAAGACTTAATCAACTCGTGCCTTCATTCAGAAGGTCCTTTTCCACTTTTTAACTGCTTTAACTTGGGACCTCATCCACCTGGGATGAATATTTGGAAAATTTGTTTGCTTGCGATGTTTCTCTTAGGCATTTTAATTGGAGTTCTTCTTTCTGTACTTGGACTTAGTTTGTTACAATGTCACCACTTGTTAATAACTTAAATACATCTACAAATATAATCACTAAAAATACTGAATACAAAATAGATCCACAAAGAAAGATAGAAGAAACCACACTTTATTATTACCAAACCCTTCAGGTAGGGAAACACCATACAATGGATCCTATTATGGAAGGGATCCTCTCATGTTCACTTGCCTCTTCGAGGGGGCATCTTCCTATTGAGCTACAACTCACAATACAATAATTCTCTTCATATCCCCTTATATTGCTTGAACACCTTTATATAGTGCTACCATCACCTAAGAACATTCTAGAGGAGGAATTTTCTAGAAGTAGAACCTTCTAAGAAGTCCTCTTACATTTATTATATATAACTACTCATTTATTATATCTAACTACCATAGTGGGCCTTATTTAATAATATAGTGGACCTAGTCCACCTTACATTGAATGACCTCCACTATTATCATTATGGGCCCTCTGCTGTCCCCCGACACTACCTCTCTATCTACCTAACATTCCATCCCCCTTATGAAAGCGTTGTCCTTAATGCTTAATGTACAACCATATACCAGGGTCCCATGGATAAGTGTGGAACATAGTGCTGAAGTAGACTAGAGAACCAGGGTCCCATGGATAAGTGTGAACCATAGTGATGAAGTAGACTAGAGAACTAGGGTCCCATTGATAAATCAAAGCCACCATGATGAAGTAGTCCAACCACCATTGTAAACTAGAGTCCCATGTCCAAGTGCTCATGTGAACTCCACACGGAAGATATCGACACCCAATAACAAACTGAAAATGATGCTCCCAATACTGACACCTATCATGTGGATCCAAATAAGAATATCCGTCCACATAGTGAGAAATGTTCAAAGATGAATTTGGAAGGAACAATACCATTGCATAATATGCAAGTTGGACGCTGGTAATCATAACTAGCTGCTGATGTGGGACATTGATGTTTTCTACAGAAGGTGGAGTAGAGTCATCAAATAAAATATGGAAGTGGTTGTCATCCCAGAAATGACAACTATCCATATACCAATCATCACAATCAGCCTCAAAATCATACCAACCATATATTTTTTGATTATATTCATCCCTGATGTCCGCCATAAGAAATATCTCCTGCATGCTATCTAATGAATTTTGAATACTACGAAAACTTTCATTGAGGCCGTCTGTGAAGCTATCTACAAATTTATCCAATCTGTTATTCAATGTGTCATACAATTGAGATTTGAATGCTTCAGTAATTTGTAGAATTTATTTGAGGGTTTGAGAGGAAATATCCATATAATAACCCTATGAAAATTTATGAACTTTGCAGTCTTGCTGCCGTCACGAAAAATGCCAAAAAATAGAACAATAAATTATGATAGAAAATTGCGGTATTTTCTGAAAAAACCCTGAAAAACTGCTGAATTTAAAAAGCTCATACTTCACTTCTTGGATTCTGTTTTGGCTGATTTGTTTTTGAAATTGGAAATTTTTTCCGAGAGGAATTAAAATACCCGATTTGTTTTTTCAAATTCAGCTTGTAAAGCTTCATATATGAACCTGAAGTGCACCACCCTCTTTTTCTTCCCTAGAAAATTTTGCAAAAAAAGAAAAAATTTCTTCCCTTCTTTGGCCAATGAAAATGATCAGATACCATTTGTTAATAACCTGAATAGATATACAAATATAATCACCACAAATACTAAATATACAATAGATCCACAAAGCAATATAGAAGAAACCACACTTTATTATTACCAAACTCTTGAGGTAGAGAAACACCATACAATGGATCCTATTATGGAAGGGATCCTCTCCTGTTCACTTGCCTCTTCGAGAGGGCATCCTCCTATTGAGATAAAACTCACAATATAATAAATCTCTTCATATCCCCTTACATTGCTTGAACGCCTTTATATAGTGCTACCATCACCTAAGAACATTCTAGAGGAGGAATATTCTAGAAGTAGAACTTTCTAAGAAGTCCTCTTACATTTATTATATCTAACTACTCATTTATGGTAATTTATTGTTCTATTTTTTAGGTTTTTTCATGACGGTTGCGGGACCACATAGTTCATAGGGTGCTCAGATGGATATTTCCTTTCAAACCCTCAAAGAAATTCTACAAATTACTGAAGCATTCAAATCCCAATTGTATGACACATTGAATGACACATTCGATGACTTTGTAGATGGCCTCACAGACGACCTCAATGATAGTTTTCATAGTATTCAAGATTTATTGGATAGCATGCAAGAGAGAGTTATTATGGTGGACATAAGGGATTCATATAATCAAGAAATATATGCTTAGTATGATTTTGAGGCCGATTTTGATGATTGGTATAGGGATAATTGTCATTTCTGGGATGACAACCACTTTCATATTTTATTTCATGACTCTAATCCACCTTCTATAGAGAACATTAATGTGACAAATTAGGAGGCAATGATTATTACTAGTGTCCATCCTGCATATTCTACAGTGGTATTATTCCTTCCAGATTCTGCTACGAACCTTTTCCACTATGTGGATGGATCTTCTTATTTGGATCCACATGACACGTGTTAGTCTTTGAAGCATCATTTTGAGTTGGTTATTGGGTTCCAAAATCTTCCACATGGAGTTCACATGAGCACTTAGACATGGGACCCAGGTTTACAATGGCGGTTGGACTACTTCAACACAGTGGTTTTCCTTTCTACATGGGATCTTGGTTCTCCAGTCTTGTTCAACATTACAATCCACAATTGTCCATGGGACCCTGGTATATGGTTGTACATCAAACATTGATGACAATTATTTCATAAGGGGGATGGAATGTTAGGTATCTATAGAGGTAGTAGTGAGGGCCCAGAGGGCCCATAGTGATAATAGTGGAGGCCATTCAATGTAAGGTGGACTAGGTCCACTATATTATTAAATAAGGCCCCCTATGGTAGTTAGATATAATAAATGAGTATTTAGATATAATAAATGTAAGAGGACATCTTAGAAGGTTCTACTTCTAGAAGATTCCTCCTCTAGAATGTTCTTAGGTAATTGTAGCACTATATAAAGGGGTTCAAGCAATGTAATAGGATATGAAGAGAAGTATTGTATTTGGAGTGGTATATCAATAGGACGAAGCCCCCTTGAAGAGGAAAGTGAACATGAGAGGATCCCTTCCATAATAGGATCCATTGTATGGTGTTTCCTTACCCCATGGGTTTTGATATAATAAAGTGGTGGTTTTCTATATTGTTCCTTATATCTTGTGTGGTGATTGTTTTTATATATTCTTCTTGGATATATTCTGATGTAATTTGTATTCATGTGTTTTGTTCTTAACAATCTTTATTATAGAAAAACCTTGAGATAGAGAAACACCATACAATGGATCCTATTATGGAAGGGATCATCTCCTGTTCACTTGCCTCTTCGAGGGGGAATCGTCCTATTGAGCTTCAACTACAAATACAATAATTCTATTGTCATTGTAACAAGCAAGTGTTGATTGAGGAGTGTATTCCTTCCTTAAGGAATAATATATGGTGTTACCATACCTCAAGGGTTTTCTCTATATTCTTTTGTTCATGTTATGGTGAATGGTTTATGGTTTATTCTTGGTCTTATTGAAGTATATTTGCAGATCTGGTATAGGTACTTAACAATTGAACCCAAAGACTGAATACAATATATCACAATAGATCCAAAGATATTTGAATACAATTGTTAAGAACCTGAATAGATCTACAAATATGATCACCACAAATACTAAATACACAATAGATCCACAGAGAAAGATAGAAGAAGCCACACTTTATTATTACCAAACCCTTGAGGTAGGGAAACACCATACAATGGATCCTATTATGGAAGGGATCCTCTCCTGTTCACTTGCCTATTCGAGGGGGCTTCCTCCTATTGAGCTACCACTCCAAATACATTACTTCTCTTCATGTCTCATTACATTGCTTGAACCCCTTTATATAATGCTACCATCACCTAAGAAAATTCTAGAGGAGTAATCTTCTAGAAGTATAACCTTCTAAGAAGTCCTCTTACATTTATTATATCTAACTACCCATTTATTAGATCTAACTACCATAATGGGCCTTATTTAATAATATAGTGGAACTAGTCCACCTTACATTGAATGGACTCCACTATTATCACTATGGGCCCTCTGGGCCTCCCCACTACCTCTCTAGCTACCTTACATTCCACCCCCCTTATTAAAGTGTTGTCCTCAATGCTTGATGTACAACCATATACCAGGGTCCCATGGATAAGTGTGGAGCATAGTGCTGAAGTAGACTAGAGAACTAGGGTCCCATTGAGAAATGGAAGCCACCATGCTGAAGTAGTCCAACCACCATTGTAAACCAGGGTTCCATGTCCAATTTCTCATGTGAACCCCACATGAAAGATATCGGCACCCAATAACCAACTAAAAATGATGCTCCCAATACTGACACCTATCATGTGGATCCAAATAAGAATATCCATCCACATAGTGGGAGAGGATCAAAGCTGAATCTGGAAGGAACAATACCATTGTAGAATATGTAGGTTGGACGTTGGTAATTATAACTAGCTCTTGATGTGGGACATTGATGTTCTCTACAGAAGGTGGAGTAGAGTCATCAAATAAAATATGGAAGTGGTTGTCATCCCAGAAATGACAACTATCCATATACCAATCATCACAATCGTCCTCCAAATCATACCAAACATATATTTATTGATTATGTTCATCCCTAATGTCTTCCATAAGAAATATCTCCTGCATGCTATCCAATGAATCTTGAATACTGTGAAAACTATCATTGAGGCCGTTTGTGAGGCCATCTACAAAGTCATCCAATGTTTCATTCAATGTGTCATACAATTGAGATTTGAATGCTTCCGTTATTTGGAGAATTTATTAGAGGGTTTGAGAGGAAATATCCATCCGAGCACGCTATGAAAAGTTATGAACTCTGCAGTCCCACAACTATCACAAAAAAAACCAAAAAATAGAACAATAATTTACTGCAGAAAATCACGGCTTTTTCTGGAAAAACCCTGAAAAACTGTTGAATTTAAAATGCTCATAAATTTACTTCCCAGACTTCGTTTCGGCTGATTTGCTTTTTTGAAATTGGGTATTTTTGCGAGAGGATTTCAAATACCCAATTTTTTTCTCCAAATTCAGGTCGTAAAGTTTCAGATCTGAACATGAAGTGCACCGCCCTCTTTTTCTTCCCTAGAAAAATTCTGCAAAAAGAGAAAAAAATTCTTCCCTTCTTTGGCCAAGGAAAGTGATATAATACCAATTGTTAAGAACCTGAATAGATATGCAAATATAATCACCACAAAAACTGAATACGCAATAGATCCACAAATCTAGATAGAAGAAACCACACTTTATTATTACCAAACCCTTCAGGTAGGGAAACACCATACAATGGATCCTATTATGGAAGGGATCCCCTCCTGTTCACTTGCCTCTTTGAGGGGGCATCCTCCTTTTGAGCTACAACTCACAATACAATAATTCTCTTCATATCCCCTTACATTGCTTGAACACCTTTATATAGTGCTACCATCACCTAAGAACATTCTAGAGGAGGAATCTTCTAGAAGTAGAACCTTCTAAGAAGTCCTCTTACATTTATTATATCTAACTACTCATTTATTATATCTAACTACAATAGTGGGCCTTATTTAATAATATAGTGGACCTAGTCCACCTTACATTGAATGGAATCCACTATTATCATTATGGGCCTTATTCCCCCCCCACTATCTCTCTAGCTACCTAACACCACTTTTGGATCATTGATTCAGGGTGGTTGATCAACAGCTCCGCTGGTTGAGAAGGACCTCTATTATTTCTCTTGAAAGCATGGAGCTTCCTCCTATAAGGTGTGGGTTTTTATACCAATGGTTCATTAAAATCAGTGCATGAGATTTTATGGACATGAACAATCCCGCAAGGGACAAACCAATGCATAAGAACGGTATGGTAAAAGTTCTTGAGGATACCAACCAAGGGACCCTTTCCTAAGGGGTTTATTGTGCTTTTCCTTTGTGTGGAAATGTTGGTGCCCCCTTGATGACCACTTTGAAAATTCCTAGGTTGAATGTAGGACTACTGATTTGGTTGTGGACCACTCCAAATGTCCCGAATGCTCTTGATGGTTCTCAGATAAGAACCTTATGTTAGGGGCATCATACATATTCTGATCCTTCACCTTCTACATTTGTAAATTTTACTTCTCCTCTTCCTCCCTCTTTTGGTGAAAGTCCTTCTACCAGTAACCATAAGTCTAAAAGGAAGAGGAAGAGGAAGAGTAAGAAAAAGAAGCCACCAACCATTGCTATTCATGTTGGAGACCTGTCACCAGCCTCTGCAAGTCATTCTGGGGGCAAGTGACCAACCTCTACTGGTCATGTTGGGAGCACAAGCCCAATCATTGCAAGTCTTACTGGAAGCAAGTCACCAACCTTTGCAAGTCATGTTGGAGATAGGTCATCAACCTCTACGAGTCATGTTGAAGACCAACAACCAGTCACTGCAAGTGATGCTGGAGGCACAAATTTAGTCACTTCTAGTCATACTGGAAAAACATCACCAACATCTGCAAGTCATGTTAGATATAGGCAACAACCCCTGCGATTCATGGTGGAGTCCTGTCACTAGCCTATGATAGTCATGTTGGGGGAAAACAACTAGCCTCTGCGAGTAATGTTGGGAGAAAAATTCTAGTCACTGGTATTCATACTGGCATCGAGTCACCAACCTATGCAAGTCATATTGAAGTCTTTTCACCAACCTATTCTAGTCACATTGGAGACGTTCATCCAACCTCTGCTAGTCATTCTAGGGTAAACCCACCGACCACTGCAAGTCATTCCGGGGGAACTAATACGACTGAGAAGCCTAGATGTATAGGACGTAAGCCCAAGATCCCTTGTAATATTTGCAAAGGAGATCACCTTACTTATTTGTGCCTTTCTATTGCCATTGTACGAGAATCATGGTCCTTGTCTGATGGCTCTTCGAGTTCTGAGTCATCTTCGTATTCCTTGAAATCTATTCAATGATTAGTTGATGTAGCGGTCGTGCCAATGCGATATTTCACCGAGACCACTCTTGTTTTGGAGGGCGATACGTCTCTTGACCATGTTGTCTCACATCCTATTCAAACAATGGTTTAGGAAGTGGTCATGCCGATGCAATATTTGACTGATCCCACTCCTCTCTTAGAGAGTGACAAGTCTAAAGAAGTGGTTGTGCTGATGCAATCTTCGACCAATCCCACTCCTCTTTCGGGGAGTGATGTGTCTTTTGACTGTGTCCTTAGCATTTCCAGTTAAATACCTTCTGAGCAAGGGGGAATTCCACTCTCTTCAAGTAAGCTCCCTCTAAGTCCTAGGATGGTTTTCTTTGATTGGAATGATCTTGTAGAGCCTCACCTTACTTCTTCTACACATTTCCATTTAATGGTAGGAATTAATAAATTAGGAATTCACCAAAGTATTGTAGATGAAGGATCCTCTACAAGTCTTTTATCATCCTCATCTTAGCAAGCTTTGGGTTCTCCCAAGCTTGTGTGAGGTACCAGTGAGATGATGGCTTTCAACAGAATACCTAGCAAATGTATGGGGGTTCTTCCTTAGTTTCCTATCACGTTAGGTGGGAATACTATCCTAGTAGATTTTCTAGTGGTTCCAATCCCTTTAGAATTTAATTTTCTTCTTGGATGTGATTATGTGTATGCGATGAATGTTGTGGTTTCTACGCTCTTTAGTGTGATATTTCATTTGATAATCACCATCCTAGTTCCACTTTACCTCAGGTTTTCCCTTTGTGTGTTCCTAGTGTTCGAGTAGACTATTCCCCTCCATGGGTGACTTATGTGGTGTCTTATCCTTGGTTTTCAATTTCTCTTGAGAATGATCCTTTATATTTATGTTTTCCTTCTTGAGACAAGGTCTCGACAATTGATCATGTGTTTTTTACGATGGGGGTATGGGAGCCCTTGCTTCCCCCTATTAGCCTAAGTAATCTGGTGTTTCCTCTTGAGTTTGATCTTGCTGTTTGTAAGACCTTGAGACTTGGTATTTTTGAGCCGTCGAGCCCTGGCGTCATGGATGTTTAGTTTCCTTAAGATGAGGCAATCCTTGAAGCTCTGATTATGGAAGTTTTACTGGTTGGTTACCAATGAAACCCTTGGATTGAGCCTAGAAATGGGCTCTACCCGGAGAACTACTATGCATCAGCCACAAGGTTGTGCGGTCCTGTGTACATACTATACTTTTAGGGTTTCTTAGTTTCAAGTTCCATATCCCGTAATACTTGTTTTTATCATAGGTTTCTATATTGGACTTATTAACGTCTGGGTGAGTATTTTTGGTCTTATATAAAAAACTTTAGAGAAATTTTCTTTGGTACATTTTCCTTCCATGTCAGTCTATTATGACAAGTAATGATCTCGAAACTAGCATATAGGTTAAATTCCCTCCTCCATGTGTTTTTGCATTATATTTTTCCTATTTCATTTTTCCTTAGGATCAACCCCACTGAGTTGCGACACTGAAGCTTCTCTATTATTTAGAAGTGTTGTGATTCATGTGGTAGAGCCTACCTTCCATGAGAATCCTAGTTTAGAATCCATTTGTATTCTGGCGTTCATGCAACAAATTTGTTTTTAGTCTCAGGAGTCCTAGTTAGTCCCACCATGAGTTTGTGTTTGAACTTTATGCTTCTTTCTCACTCTTATTCTAGTTGTTACCCACAGGACTCCCTCCTTTATGTGATTCTCGCAATATCATCACAGAGTCCATAATTAAGGTCTTTTCACACTCCTTAAAATTGAAGAGACTTTCGAGTGATCTTGTTTCTTTCACACTCGTTAAATGGACCCAAAGGAACATCTATTCAACACAAGTTTACTCCTTTTTCTGATTGAATATACCAATTACGAAAAATGTGTACTCTAGTCTACAAACTATAAGATTTATCCTCGGTTTTGTTTTATACTTTTCCATGCTAAGGAGACTAAATTTATGAAAAAGGATGAGGGAGTCCATCATTAAGCTCTTTTCATAATCCTTAAATATGAAAATATGTTCGAGTGATCTTGTCTCTATCACACTCATAAAATGGATTTTAAGAGACAAATTTTTGGTATAAGTTTAACCCTTTTCCAGATCGAATGAACTATTTACGAAAAAGGAATACTCCGGAGTACTGGCCATAAGAGTTCTCCTTTGTATTATTTTATTCCTTTTTGGGCCTTGGAGAGTAAACTTACGAAAAATACCATGATGAGAGGTTTACTTTCTAAAGTGCAGTTGCAATTGCATTGCATATAGACTTCTCACGCTTTTAGGCCTAATGTCGTCTCCAACATGTTGTTGTTGAACCCATTGCTTATGCATTCCTATTAGTTCCTATATTTACATCCTATGCCTTTGCGACTTAACACCTTTATCCCTAGAGGAGACATTCCCTGAGTGTCCTTATCATGCACATGCTTCCTTGCATTTATCATAGGTATGTTCCTTGCATTATGGAACTAGTTTTCTTTCTCGTGACACTCGTTTCCTCCACTGTACTATAACACTTTTTTTTTTTTTTCTTCAGGATTTTATAATATGAAAAAGACAAAAATAAAAAAACCAAAAAGAGGGGGAAAACATCTATCTCTTTTATTTGCACCAAATTTTTCACCCTTCAACAAAGCACAATTTTGAGTCTTGTTCTCATCATTTTGGGTTTAGTATGGATTTAGGAGACTTTTTCTCATTTTAATTTTTATCTCTCCTGGTTGGTTATTCTTCCAACCATATGGAGCGTTTGATGATGCCTCTTATGTCACAAATGTATCCCAATTTATATTCATGTTTCCTAAGTCACATAATGTGTCATGCTTCTGTTCAAGGGAAAGTTTTAAATTGCATCAACCATTCCGTAGTTAGTCTTTGACCTTGCAAGTCAGCCTTCCCAAGTCAGTCTCATCATCATGAGTATCGGTATTTTCATCCAATTTATTCCAAATATTTAGTCTTCTGCCACCCCTCGTGCTGGTTGATGGAGGATGCCTTAATGCTTTCCTCCTAGAGGATCTCTTCCCATCAACTCCGACACATCTTGCTCTGGGAGAGGGATCTAGAGTTATGTTTGGTACCTTGGGGATTGCAGTGATTAGTGGCAGGTTCCCTCGCTATTGAAAGTGGGAATACATCAATGTCCCCTGCTTGATATATTATATTAGGTATTCAACACCAACTCCTTTATTCACACTTGTTAGATTGTACCATGGTATCTTGACACCCATTATCATCATCGATGGGTTGTATCACATTTTTTAATGGTATACATAAATGACCGGTAATCAAACGATGTCTCACTTTATTCGACTTCAAAACACGTATTCACATAGTGTATACTTGTACTAGAACATATCGTTGTGAATAATTTGGGTGAAGTAAGAGAACCACATATTTTGTGCTCCTTCCTGACTCATATGGTGCCACCTTAAAGACATTGGTACTTATAGAGGATCAACTTGTTCATCCCCTTGGTTCCATATATCCTCTTTTTTTGGTTTTGAGACATAGCTCCACTGTGTATCTATTCATGGCTATGATCTACTTTGACATGGATCCAATGTGTATCTATTCATGGCTATGATATACTTTGACATGGATCCACTGTGTATTCCCCATGGACATGCTTTCTACTTCATATTTATCACATGGATCCACTGGGTATTGTTCATGGCCATGGACATTAGTCATACTTTCATATGTACCATGGATCCACAATGTACTTTCTTTGGCGGCCATGCTTATACTACTCCCGATCATGGGCATGCCCAATTTGGGAAGCAAAGCTCTTGTTTGATCTTTTCTGACGATTATTGTTCTTGAATAATTTGTTTGGGAACCTTCAGGGTTACTTCAATGCATCCTTTCCTATTAGAGTTTATAATGTATTTCGACCATCATTTTTCCCTTCTGACCTCACACATTAGGGGGCATCTTTTATAACACAAAATGCAACACCTATGCATTTGTGCAATGGCCTAACCCTTTCCCCTGGATTTCTAGACATTTTCCCAACTCGCCTCATGCAAATCATCTAAAAAACATGTTTTTTTCACATATTCACGAGCTCCTTTTTTGCAAAGAGTGGATATCCACTTCCTAGTTTGCAACCCACAGATGCCCTAAAAAAATGGAAAAAACAAAATAATTTTGAGTTTTCGGGTGGATTTTTTAGTTGGGCTTGTTTCCCAACGTCCCCATGCCCGTACAAAACATATTCCAACTTCTCCAAACTATTGAGGAATATATAAATGAACCATTGAGGGATAATACATGGGAAAGTACCTTGGTGCAAGATTATGCTGCCAATATCTAGTAAGCCTCCCTTTCCTATAATCCTTTGAGAAACAACCCCTTATTTCTGGAAACTCCTTTTCAAACAACTCTTTATTACCTATATGGATATAGGGTGTATCCTTATCCATATTTGGGCCATCCAAGGAATATTATAGTGGTTGATTCGATGCTTTAGATATTCTTGGAGGAACCCAGACAATTGGCTTCGAGGTGGTGCCAAAGGCGAGACAAGATTGTAACTTACCTTTCTGATTTGGTGTTAATAGAAAAGTTTATTTTCCCTCTTGTCATGTGTTCATTGTATATTTTTGATTATTAAGTTTACTTTGAATATGATATATGACATGATAATCCTTTGATCATGTAACTACCTTCGTAGAAACTCTTGTATTGTGTCCATTTTGCAGGTTGCTTCCAGTAAAGGATCTGGATATTGTAGAAAGAAAGGAGTGGGATCGACATCAAACGTGAGACTTAAGGTGCACCATTTCTCTCTCTTCCTTCCCTAACTTCTGCTTGTAAAGTATTTATTATTTTAGTTTTGCGTGCTTGTCCTGGAGGGAATATTTTTTTCTCCTCTATATAGTCTTGATTTGCTGTGATTTTGACCCAAAATCACAGGGGAAATATCCTGTCAACAACTATCTTTGACTGCTGGTCGACTATCCGACCGAAAGACTTGTCGACTACTCAACTGAGTGATGTAGATATTTGGTTGATTTCTCGACCGACTATTTCTAGATGTAAGTCAACCACCCGCCCGAATTATTCCAAGAGAAGTGTGATGAACCATCATGGCTCAAAGTTCCAATAAAATTTGTCACATACAATGTTAATTTCTCTACTATATTTATAATTTCTTATGAATTGTATCTCATAAGGATTATTTCAGCTTAATTAGGTGTTTGGGTACATTACAAGCATGGCACTAGTATAAATATATGTCTCATGCACTTCAAAGATTCAAATCACAATTTAGAACTAGTCAACAACTTCCTTTCCAAAATGAAAAGTTTCCCATAGCCAAATATTGATATAAGCACACATGCCTTTGTGACTACAACTGTGATAAGATGTTTGCAATCTCATTGCACTCTAGAACCAAATGTTAGTTTCCATGAATTGAAATAAATGATAAGTCCTTCATCGCATAGTGAAACAATAACATAATATTGAAGCCATGAAAGAACCATTGATAAAATAGCTATGCAAATGTTATGTATAAAGTGAAATATGGTCATGGTAAGCTAATGTAACATCTCGCTCTACTGAGAACACTTTTATTGACTTATTATTTGAGGAAAATTTCATGCAAGTGATCCAGTTATGGTACATGGTGATTTTGTTTCGATTATGGATTATACATGATGATGATGATGTGGTGTGACTTATTATTTTTAAGATATATATATTGATATATGCTATTGATGAGTTTACCTGAGTGTGTAGGACACATGACAAATTATGGATGCTGATGGAATCAATGGACCTCCTTGGGATTTGGATTGATTCAGGGAGTGGATTGTATTTGGTTTGAGTATTTCATTTTACGCATATGTGACATATGTTTGATTATAGTATGATCATGTATATGGATCATTGACAATGTTTTTTAAATGGATGCAGGTTGGCGATGCTTGCTAATCTGAATCACATAAGGAGTAAAGGGGCCATGCACTTAGACTAGACATTGAGGGAGAAGTGTGACAGAGTCCCTATCACAACCTACTAGCGCTCCCATCGTGGCTCAAATGGTAGGTTAACGATTACCTAGTTTGAGAGGTCCATGATTTTGTGAGGGCGGATTGAGACAATTGCTCACGGAGATTTCTAAGGGGCGCACAATAAGGCATAGTCCTTATTCCTTAGAAGCCCTTAGTCTCTCACAAGCTCGACCGAGTGGACTATTGACTCCAAGGGTTGGAAAAACTACCAAAACCAGTCAAAGGCGAGTGACACCCTTGGAGCACGAAGGTGTGTCTTGAAGGGCACGTCGTGTAATTAAAAACTTGAGTCAATAATCTAGGTGGCCTAGAAAACATTGAATTGATTAAACATCGTCGAATTAAAATAATTAATTAAAGAGTGAATTTATTAATTATAAATCCCAATAAAAGTCTAAGCATATTTCTAAGACTAAACCTAAGCCTAAGTTTAGTTAGGGGACTAAATTAAATTTATTAATTAAATTAAAAGAAATGAGATAAATCAAATTAAGCAAAATGAGAAAGACAAAAACAAAAGACTAGATAAATTGCACATGTGTGCATAAAATTAATAAAAGAGATTTTTAAATAAGAAAGAAATAAAATATGAGAGAATAGGTGTACACATAGGATGGTATCTAGAGTCAAGCTACTACTAGTGTAACTATAAGAAGAAACCTAATCAAAATCTAACTAAGATCTACTTAGGAGACACTCATTAAATGAGAATCTGGGGAACAAAGGGAAAACTAAGAGTGAAAATAGGAACACATTGGGGAATGTGAGGGAAATTGACTTTTTAATTAAAATAAAATATGTAATTACTTTTGCAACTTGGGGAGAGTGTAACAAGTGTTGGGTGAATAATACTAATTTATTTAATTAAAAAGTTAATTAATTGTGCATGTGGACATGTGTTAGTGAGGAAATTTCTATAAAAAAATGGTGTAGATGGGAAATTGATGACACTTGTTATTGTTAAAGTTATGCTGCCAAAATCATTTTTGACTATGTTTTACTTGTGAGAGTTGCAATACCAAGCTTGAGATAGAGTGGTGGCTCTACCTTGCAAGGCAATCTTGGAGCTATAGTATTTTTGGTTTGTGTATGCGTGGCCCCTTTGCGGCTTGAGGGGCCAAGGGGGAAGAATAGTACGCCTAGAATTGGCTGGGAGGTATCGGTGAAGTCTCTGTGATTAACAAGCATGAGGAAGGAGGGATGCTATTTGCTGAAGAACATCCTCAATCATTCATTGGTTAAGGTATTTTTATTGCTAGTTATTTATTTGTAATAGAGCCTAAATTTTTGTAAATTAGAATGCTTGTAATGAAGTCGATCTTGTTTAGTGATATGTTTTATTTCTCTGCGTATAAACGATCATGTTGTACAAAAATGGGAAGTATTGTTTCATTTCAATTCAATTGTCTCTTGATGCAATATACTATGAAACGAAGTTATACTGTCGATTGAATTCATGGTAATTTGATGCTATCTAAGATTATCTTCAATGTATTTTCAATATGATTTTGGACCTTCTTCGTGCATACAACATCTACTATTGATTGTTATTAAGTTTTTATTATGGAGGCTATGAAATTTTATTATTCAGTCACCTACTTCCATTGGCGAAGGAATTTTTGCTATGATATTTTATTAATTGAATTTAATTCAGGGTGCAAGGATTAAAATCCCAGCTTGATAAAAATTGCTCATACATATGAGATATTTAGGATATACAATATTCTATTATATATCTGATTGTAAGTCTTCCTTCAAAAGAACATTTTTAAGAGGTGTTTCATATATTTTTAATTGCAAGTCTGTGATTTCTTGTTTGGAAAAGTTTTCTTGGTCGTTGCTTTTGGGTTTCATATGATATTTTAAAAATTTATACTATCTTGTTGAACCAACTACCAAAAAAAAATTTGTAGTTTCGTATTTTCTACGAGTAATTATTTAAATTTTCTAGAAGGAAATTCATGGGGACTCTCAAAGTTATACTTGAAATTCGACTGAATCTGTGTGGATTTATGTTAAGCTAAATTACCGATCTATATTTCATTTCCGTGGGGTTTTTGCAAAAACAAATATAGATCCTGAAACTTATATTTCGTTATAATTGGATATATTAATTACCATTGAATCTTTATGTTTTCCTTAAGGAAGATTTTTAATTTTCTTATGGGATTTTATAAATGTGTATGCAAATTAGTATTTGAATTCCTTATTTATTTCTTAAATAATATATACCATGTTATTAAGATACATAGTTGAGCTACATAGGGGTTGTATTATTACAGAAGTTTTGAATCACTTGATAAATGATGCTTGACATTGAATGAACCTGACTTTGACAAGATAATAATGATGATTATAAATAGATCTCTATCTACTACTAAGATCGTACTTATGATCTTGTGGTTTTTATTATTCTTTATGTATTATCATCTTGCTCAATTTCATTTAATATTGCATGGAAGATTGATTAGGTATAGTAGATTATACTATTGCACCATGAGGAGTTGATGGTTAAGTATGGTTGATAAGTCTAGTTTTGAATTTCGGCTTATGATTGGATTAATGTGATTTAGATACCTCCTTGTTCCTTAGAAAAATCGCCAGTCCTGAGACCTTAAATGGTCAAAATCAATCCGATGAATCCTAGACTTGAGCGTTGGTTATGTGTATTGGAGATCCTAACCTTGCAGGATAGGTTGGACGAGTAGCTTCCTTATGTCATAATTATGAGATATGGTTGATTGAATAAGAGTGATGTTGCTTTTAGTTGATTGTGATGAGATTGATTGTGTAGTTATTAATATATGTTGTGATGCATTTCACTTGTCCTAACGTTATTTAAAAAAAAAATATTTACTTGTTTCTGTACTCACTATTTATTTTTGTAACGGAGGGTTCGTTACATATGGTATCAGAGTGGGTTCAACCTTGTGACATTGGACCATTACACCTTCCACTGTGTTAAACACATGATTAAAACCATATCGCTAGTTAAATTTGAAAATTGTCCATGAAGGTAATCATGGTGAGAGGATACCGTGGAAGTAGATGACATGGTGCTTGAGGAAGAGGTATGATTCCTATGATAGCATCCATGCCAGAGGGGTCTAACCCCCAAGGAGAAAAAAAAATCCCTGAGAAGGAATAAGTTTCTATGGGAGAGGTGGTAGGTATGCTGATATCCTTCCAGAGGATGTCAGAGGCATTGATTAACCCACTGGATCGAGATGAGGGCAGAGTGTATGTAACAAATGTGATCCAGGTGGATATTGGTGGCCACCCACCTTTTCCAAATGGCTCAAAATAGTTTTCTGGCAATTTTGGCAATTTACTATTTTTAGCAGGTTTTAACTTCCGAGGCCATTTTGAGGGTCCAAATGAAGGTTTTTATAGATAGTGGTTCTCAATTATAGCTAAAGTAATAATTGAGCCCTCAAAATTAATCTCCTCGACGATACCTTTCCAACGAGCTATCACACGCCTAAAACAGAGATCATATGCAAAAGTTACGACCCTGGGAAGTTGATGTACTCACTTACCCAAACGGGGCCCACATGACTTTTGGCGCTTCATCTCCTAGGGTTAGGTTTTTGGATGTCTATGGTGTTTGAAATTCCTACTTATTGTAAAAATGCCTTAAGAGCCTCGTTGTAATCATCTTCTTGCGAATGCAAGTAGCCGTCACATCTCTTCTCAGAGATAAGCTGCTACCATTCTAGCGAGTCTTTCACTCTGTATTTTTACAGTCTTTGTACATTTATTTGATTAATAGAAATCGTGTATTACTGTATATCTATTTTCATGGTTTCATATCTGATACATTTCTTTATTATATCTCCGCTCTCATTTCATACCGAAAATAATCCAGATCAGTGGTATCAGAGCAGGCTGCTCTTGACCGTTTTTTTTCAGTGCATGTCCCCGATGAGGTCCGAGTATAACAAGTTGGGTATCGAGCTTGTCTCTCTTGAAGAAAATCGCTCTCACACACCCAAGAAACCCTCAATGGCGGAAGAAAAGAAAAACGATGGAGCAGACGATCCTATCAATCTGTTGCTTGAGCAAGATCTCACGCGACAGAGGGACGAAATGATGGAGAATTTTTCCCACATCCTTCAACACCTATCGATAGCAGCAGGCACATATTCATCAAGCAACCACTTTGGAGGCACCTCACCTTTCAAGGTACAAGTTAATTTTGAGATTCCTGTATTTGAAGGACAGATAAATGCAGAAGCCCTAGAAAAATGGTTAACTCTGCTAGAAGGTTATTTCTCTGTTCACAATTTTTTCGACAAAGAAAATATCACCTTCGCACTCCTTAAAGCTCTCCCTCATGTCAAACATTGGTGGGAAACTTACTGGGAGAAAAGTTCCACAGATGAGTCTGGAATATATGGGGTCGATCCCACTTGGGATTTTTTTGTGGATGCGGTAAAAGAACAATATTACCCTGTTTGCAACTATGAGGACCAGTACATGAGATGGACCACACTGTGGCAAGAGAGGGGCCAAGCAGTTCCAGAGTTCACCAATACCTTCCATACCTTGTGCACCAAGATGGGTATCAAAGACTCTGAGAGACATTTGGTTCTGAAATACCATGGGGCTCTACACAAATACATCCAGACTGAAATGGATTTTCTGGACATCTCATCACTCGGTGCTGCTTATCGATATGCTGTTAAAATCGAGCAAAAATTTAAGCACCAGAACAAACGGGATTTTGGTTCTGTAAATCCACAACAACCAAAGTATGACAAAGACGTCCCTAACAAAGAGTCTCCTGAAAACCAGTCCAAGCCACATGAAAAGAAGGGTCACAAGAAGACAAAGAAGGACATCAGAAAATGGTGTGATTTCCACAAATGCCCCTGGCACAACACCGATGAATGTCTCTCAAAATAGTCATTGGTGGCTGAGATCAAAGACAAGGAGCCAGACCCTGATTTAGAAGATGATTTTGAAAATACTGGTAAAGGACAGATCATTGACGCAGACCCCACTGCTATTGTCACGACCGCAACAATTCAACCAGAAGAACCAACATATCCTGAAGAGGGGGATCACCTTTTTCATTCACAGATGTGGGTCAAGGGGACCTTGCTGCATTTTATTGTTGATAGCGGAAGCCAGAAGAACCTCATCTCAACAGAGGTTGTCAAACAGTTGGGATTGTCGACAACACCACACCCACAACCATACAACATTGGGTGGCTT
>JZKD02S1647159.1:502825-519835 GCA_000966675.3 Picea glauca | reverse complement strand
TATCGGTGGCCACCCACCTTTTCCAAATGGCTCAAAATAGTTTTCTGGCAATTTTGGCAATTTACTATTTTTAGTAGGTTTTAACTTTCAGGGCCATTTTGAGGGTCCAAATGAATGTTTTTTGAGATTGATGTTCTCAATGATATCTAAAGACATGATTGAGCCCCCAAAATGAATCTCCTCAATGATACCTTTCCAATGAGCTATCACACGCCTAAAACGGAGATCGTATGCAAAAGTTACGACGCCGGGAAGTTGATGTACTCACTTACCCAAACGGGGCCCACATGACTTTTGGCGCTTCATATCCTAGGGTTAAGTTTTTGGATGTCTAGGGTGTTTGGAATTCCTGCTTATTGTAAAAAGTCCTTCAGAGCTTCGTTGTAATCATCTTCTTGCGAATGCGAGTAGCCGTTACATCTCTTCTCAAAGATAAGCTGCCACCATTCTAGCGAGTCTTTCACTCTATATTTTTACAGTCTCTGTACATTTCTTTGATTAATAGAAATCATGTATTATTGTATATCTGTGTTCATGGTTGCATCTCTGATACATTTCTATTGTATTATTGAATATCTGCAATATCTCTGTGCATTTCTTTATTATATCTCCGCTCTCATTTCGTGCCAAAAATAATCCGGATCAAAATGAGGGTTCACGAAGCACCACAACTGGTATTAGTATGCACAAAGAACTCGAGAAGGTAAATTTCCCTGAGTTTATGGCTGCCACAGACGGCTCAACCGCCGAGGCATGGTTGGAGAACATGGAAATGTGCTTCAAACTTCATGATTACACCTCCAACATGAAAGTCTGCATGGCGGTCTTGTTGGACATATTGTCATTGATGTCAATAGCCCATGTCATTACGTTATAATGATGAGTTGGTATGAACAGAGTGAAAATGAATCTATCTATATCTTAGGAGAGGTAGCGTGCAAAAAATCCATGTACAGAAGGACTAACAAAGTACAAGGAATGAAGAGCTCAAGAGGTTTAGCGACTAAATATCACTGCATAAATAAATGAAGAAAAGAGTTATTAAAAATCTCAGGAGAAATATCGATGAAACAGATCAAAATCTCAGAAGAGATGAAACACATGAATCTTATAAGAGATGATGCATATGAGTCGTTCATTATAATTTCGGGACATTCCAGGATTGTCGGATTAAGGAGAAGTTAGAGGAATTATATCTCAACCAACAGAGATGAAGTAGGAGCTTCAAGAGGTTTCCCAACCATTAGATCAAGATTTGACATAGAGTTAAGTATTAGTCATCGAATTGGAATAGAAAAGGGGAACCATTAGAGCAACAACAATCAACTCCGACGCTGAATACTTCAGAGAAAAGAAGCCCATAATGGGTAAGATTACCCGAAGGCCAAAGTCCCAAAGTGGACATGAGTCGTCCGATCGAAGGAACACTTCAGATAATATAATGACCATTGAATCGATTAATGTGGAAGGATATGATAAGCAAAGAAAAAGGAAGGAGCCCTGAAGTCCCAAAGTGAATGAGGACCATCGGATCTGGACAATACATGATGGTCGTTGGATCAGAATAGTGGTCAACTTCGACGTTGACCACTTCAGAGAAAAAGGATTCAAAACATATGAGTTCACTCGAAGGCTGGAGCCTCGAAGTCTCGAAGTGAATGGGGACCATCAAATCTGGACAATGCATGATGGTTGTTGCATCAAAATAGTGGTCAACTTCTGCGCTGACCACTTCGGCAGAAAAGGGTTGAGAACATGTAAATTCACCCGAAGCGTCGAAGGATGAAGTCATTCGCATTCATCGATCTAAGATACACTTTGGGAGTTATGACAACCGTTAGATCTAGGAGGAGAACATGCACCACATGAGGAGATCCACGTCAACAAGAACACATGTCACAATCAGATAATGACAAGAGTCAAGATGAAGTTGGCATTTCAGGTATGCGTAAGTTATGAATCTAAGTGACACATGGAAGCCACTCAGTTAGTGCCATGTAAATAGTGACATCAACAAGTTACGCCACTCTGAGATTTTTTACTTCGGGAGTTTCACCACCAGCAAATGCCTAAAGTCCCGAAGTACCGAAATGAATGAGAACCGTTCATCGTGCAAGTAAAATCAAACCATCCAATCTACTTTGGTGAAATGAACTCCGTAAGATTGAAGGCCTGTGTAGGAGAAATCACCCAAAGCGCTGAAGGTCGAAGTCAATGCGGATTGTTGATCTAAGATAACTTCGGGAGCATTCTCAATCGTCAGATCATGACACAATCAACTTTGGTGCTGACCAAACTCCAGTGGAAATGGAAACATCAATCACTTGGACCTCCGAACCTCCAAAATCACGGAGTCCTGAAGTAAATAGTGGTCGTCCATCTCAACCTTTTATTAAGTCATAGTCATTGATCAAGTACAGTGTAAAGATAGAGTAAACGTAAATCATGAAGTAACACTAACCGTTGATATACTTCGGGAGCATTCTCAACCAATGATCAAGCATAGTGGAAGGATAATGTAAGTGGAGGTGTTAACTGAAAACAAGCGGTCACCACCTCTTTATGACTTATTCGGTAGGTAATCACTTCGGAGGAATTTCTACTCCAGATTCCAGGAGCCACGAATAGCCAAAGTTCCAGAGTGAATGAGAACCATTCATCTCAACTCTTGATTAAGTAGTAATCGTCGATTGTGATTGAAGCCTCTATATAAGTATGGAACGTATATCTACTAGTGAAATCTGTATACGCACTTTGGTGAAATATGCTTAGGGATATTTGAAAGGTTGAAAAGGCCTAAAGTCCTGAAGGACAAAGTACCAGAGAACACAGTCCCATCACTGGACATATGGGGGATAAAAAGAAAAGGGTGAAAGAAGAGGCAACAATTAAATTAATAAGCTTGTGGTTTTTCACATATGGTCACATGTAAATGGTTTGAAGGAAGTGCCTCTGCAGAACTTGATTTCTGCAATATTTTTAGAGACATGGAATCAAATTAAAAAGAAATCGATCCATACCTCTGATCGATTTACAAAAATCACTCTCACTAAGTTAAAATAATTAACAATAATGTTTGAATAATAATAGTGATTATTGTTAATGTTAAAATGAAGAGGTGCGATGGTCCAAACAAAGGGACACAATGTTTCATAGCTCACACTAGTTGGAAGATTATATAAACGAGAAAGAGTGGTGAGAAGAAAGTGTCTCTGAAGTCAAGATTAGAAGATCAAAACAAAAACATAGTGCAAGAAGAAGAACATATGGTTCTTATGAAGTGAGGGTGGAAGGGAGGAGCATGGAAGGATTCACATCCTTACTAAGAAAACTATAAATACAAGGGAGTTGGAGCTTCCTAGGGTTGGTGCCCTAAAGATAAGGGACTCCGGCATGGATGATTTTAGGGGCTAAATTTCGCTCATGGGCTAATTTTCCATGGTTTTTCCAAAAACGAGATTCACTATTTTAAAAATGATTCGCCCAAATTCTATATGATAAAATTATTTTACCTTAAAATTCGCCAAAAATTTATAAAAACTATATAAAATCCTTATAAATTTGAATATTTTTACAAAAATATCGCCAAACATTTATAGTTGGCATATGAAGGATTAGTAAGATTCGCTAAGGTTTCTACATTTTAAAACAAATTTCCATCCTTAAAATCATCCCTATAAGGGAGTTGGAGATTCCTAGGGTTGGTGACCTAAATACGAGGGAGTTGGTGCTCTGAAGAAGGGGATTTGTGTCTCTTAGAGTTGGTGCTCTAAAAAAGATTGGTGTCCTTAACTATTCTTTATAAAACCTTGTAATTCCTGTTAAATATATTTATATAATTTATTTTGCATACAATTCATTGTTGATTTATTGTGGTAATCAATAAAATATAAAAAGTAACTGCTAATTGATCAAAATGGGTAATAATGATTCGCCCCCCTCTCTTAGTATTCCAACAATTGGTATCAGAGCAGGTTCCTTCAACACAGTCTAACAACTGGAAGGCAGATCCCGAAGATGGATCAACAAGAGGAAATGTCTAACAACAAAGCACCATTGTTCAATGGAGGAGGTTATGCTCTATGGAAAATAAGGATGAAAAAATTCTCGCTGGCTCTTGGTTTTGATATCTGGAAATTTGTTGTAGATGGTTACACTGCACCAACTGCTCCACCCAAAGACGTTGCAGGAAATAAAATCTACAATGACAAGTCAAGAGCAATTAATGGAATTCTAGGAGGGTTGAAAAATTCTATATGTGTGAAGGTTATGCATTGTAAATCAACCAAATAAATCTGGGACAAGTTGGAGGTTGTATATGAAGGAGATAGAAAAGTCAAGGAAGCCAAACTACAGACCTATAGAAATCAGTTTGAAAATATGAAAATGAAAGAAGAAGGAAATATTGCTGAGTACCTTCATAGGGTAGATGAAGTATCAAACAAGAAAGATGATCGGTAAAACTTCTAATAAGGAATATAATAATCAAAGTTATGCATATAAAGTAGATCGAACTCAAGACATGAAAACTCCTAAAGAAAAATATGACACAATTCCAAAACTTGATAATGTCATACAAGAAGATTATCCATTACCCAACAAATGGAAATTAATAAAGGAATATTCTCAAAACAAGGATAAGGAAGCTTCTGGTGCACATAATAGTGACGATGATGATGAATATTCAACAGTAGAACAAACAAAAGAATTGAGTGATGATTATCTCATAAAATTTTCAATCCTATTTTAATGATCCACTAAAACTCCTTCTCAAAGAAAAATTAAAAACAAAGAAGGGAAGGAGAAATTAGGGAAGAATTGAAAATCATTCCTGTTGATGCTCCTATGATCATTGAAGCACATAAAAATGAATAGGATCATCGAAAGCATCATGGTTTGATGATATAACTCTATGCAAGATTTGACATAGTTTATTTCAAGTCTTCATCTGCCCAGGAATAGTGCAGGTTATGTATTTTCTCAGTAAAGTTATGTGAAATGGTCATGTATTGGTCTCATAATGGTTATACGTGGACAAACCCTAAATGGAAGTTACTATGTGATCAAGAAATGGAATGAATGGAAAATTCTGCAGTAGTGAGGTGATGATGAAGATAGACTAAGTACAAGTCCGAAAATGAAAAGACTGGAAACTGAAATTTCAGAGACAATGGTTGTGACAGAGAAAATCTGAAAGATGTATTGGCTGGTCGATGTGTTCCTGAGTTGGTTGGATAACTAGATCAATTCTAGTTGAAGAGATTACATTCTATCAACAAGCCAAGTCACGTGGCAAGAAAAGTATAAAGTCTCTTAGATGAATTTAAGAGTAGTGTACAATAAAGAGGCATCTTGGATAAAGATGTATACATCTGGTTAGATATCAATGAGAAGCAATGGACATGTCAAAAGGTCATTTGAAAAGTATAATCTTCAGTTGCACATTGTTCCAGTAGGATAACAATATCCGTAACGGAACAATAAGATGTATATAGTGGTATACATGGAATCCTGTAGAGATGACATGGGGAGAGATCTTGTCAAGAATAACTACCCCTTTAGAAACAAAGGGAAGATAAGTTAGAAGTAGAGAGAGAATATTGACAGGGGGAGTCATTCAGTTAAAACAAGCAGAGCATGATTGGAGAGGGAGTTACTTGAGCTTAGATTATGGTCAACAACATATAGAAAGATAGATCATAAGAAGAAAAACCCCTTTCCATTGATGTCAAAGGGGGAGAATAACTTCAAAGGAGAGAAGCATCATCACAAGGGGATTTTGCATATGAATTTAGTGTGTTTCCATCAATGACAAAGGGGGAGATTGTTGGACATATTATCATTGATGTCAACAGTCGATGTCATTACATTATAATGATGAGTTGGTGTGAAAAAAGTGCAGAAGATTCTCAACCATTTTTTTCAATGATGAGTTGGTATGAAAAAAGTACAGAATAGAAAAAGGGAACCATTAGATCAACAACAGTCAACTCCAGCGCTGAATACTCCGGAGAAAAGAAACCAATAACGGGTAAGATTACCCGAAGGCCGAAGTCTGAAAGTGGACATGAGTTGTTTGATCCAAGGAACACTGAGGATAATATACCAACCATTGGATCAAGTAAAGTGGAAGGATAGGATAATAAAAGATGAAATTCGGAGCCTCAAAGTCTCGAAGTGAATGAGCACCATCGGATCTGGAAAATACATGATGGTCGTTGGATCAGAATAGTGGTCAACTTCGATGCTTACCACTTCAGAGAAAAATGATTCAGAACATATGATTTCACTCTAATGCTTGAGCCCCAAAGTCCCGAAGTGAATGAGGACCATCGGATCTGGACAATACATGATGGTCATTGGATTAGAATAGTGGTCAACTTCGGCGCTGACCTCTTTGACAGAAAAGGGCTGAGAACATGTAAATTCACCCGAAGAGTCGAAGGACATGTGGCACAATCAACAAGGAGATCCACATCAACAAGACTACTTCAACAAGGACACGTGGCACAATCAGATAATGACAAGTGTCAATATGAAGTTGGCATTTCAGGTATGCATAAGTTACGAATCTAAGTGACACGTGACATCCACTCAATAAGTGCCATGTCAACATTGATGTCAACAAGTTGCTCATCTGAGTAATGCCTCAAACAAATGGATATGTGCTCATCTTCTCAATGGATATGTGCTCATCTGAGCAATGCCTCAAACAATGATATGTGCTCATTCGAGTCTCAGAAAATGGATATGTGCTCATCTGAGCAATGCCTCAAACAATGAGGGCTTCAAGCTTCCTGGAGCTTCCTCAAACTTCACTGGCTAAAAACCTGCATTATAAGTCTCCAAATGCCTGTCAAAACATCACCATTGGACTCAGAACGTCCAAAAACCCCTAGCTGGGATTTTACAGCACCTGATTTGGTCAAAAACTCCAAAAGTTATGCCTTCTGCCATTTTTCCCCTTCAAGCTCTGTTACTGGTTCGCCATTCTGCACCTGTGGGTGAAGCAACCCAGCTTCTGAGCGTTTTCGGTGCCTAAACTCAGCACACGCGTGCGTCCCGCAATTGGTGCCAATCTATCGAACAGTTAGCAGGAATAAAGCCCCCCAAGTCGGAGGTGTTGGGCACATGGGCCATGTGGCCACGTTCCTCGCGCACCAAAAGGGCTACCTGTTCCATTGTTAAACCCGGTCATGACACGCATCGGGTGTGATTGAATAGCCGTTTAACATAAAACGAACACAAAAAAAATCCACACCAAAGGTCACATTGGGCGGTCAAATGCAATAGAGCCCAAAACCATGGCTTAATCAATTTTGAAATGAAAACACCGCGCGCGCCATTGTGCAGGGTCATATGGCAATAACCATAAAATCGTGCGGTTTTGACCGGAGCTGGACTCCAATTACAAATGCGCGCCATTTTGATAAAAAGGTTTGGTCACATTTTAAAACAAAAACCATGTTTAAAACGCAACCGTGTATGACCAATAGAACCACGACACAAGTTGGAACCGCACGCGCCAATAATCAAAGGGATGGTCAAATAGAATATAAGTGGGGACCATGGGCTAACTTCGTGTATAACACAAACTTCCCGTGCCATTTTAAAAAGGTTCATATGGAACCACACACCCGCGTGCTACACACTTGGAACCCCGAGCGAATTTAAACCAAACCAAAACCCGCGCGAATATGTGTGGCCAGGGCACATGGGGGCGGAGCATATAACCCCGGGCCTTTAAACAAAACTCTGCGCCAATAAACAAAATAAAACCCGGTCATATTAAAACACATATAACACCGTGGTTTTAACCACAATTGTAACACGCGCCCGCGCCCATTCACATGGTGAATGGTCATGTGAATATAATGTATGACCGGGGGCTATGTGAAATATCAGTTCACGCCATTTTTCAATAGATAAGGTCATATGTGGCACGATAGAACCTCGGGCCGGGGCTAAGCACTGGCCTGACACCCCGCCACCAATACAACAATGCAACTTAAATACATACACGACCGTATACATATCAAGAATCAATGGGCGGGCTACCGGTTAGAGGAGGTTTGTGAAAGCGTTGTAATGTGGGGAGGTCCGGGGGTCGAACCCCGTGGCCTCCGTAAGATTTTATACAACCATATGAACAAAATTGAGGGGGACACGTGGCACCCTCCGATTGGGCCACGTGTCTCCTTATTATTCGCTTCCAACCGGACACGTGTCACCCTTCAATTGGACAACAATCAACCAATATGAATACGCCACATCATCAAACTGCCATGTCATCAATTGCCAAGTCTCTGTACGGTTTCCACGTCAGCACTGTACGGCCCTATCACGTGGACGTACGGACTGTACGGACAGGTACAGTCAACATCCCAAATTTTCCCTGTTTGGCTCGGCGAACAGATTGCGATATCTTCTCCATACAGACTCCTTTTCCGAAAATAAATATACCGCCGGAATCAGGAGAACGAGACAGACGCAATGGCACTGTTTTTGTCGCATTCCAAGAACTTTGAAAATTGAGCAAATTTTAGACCCCTGGTCCAGATTCTGATCAAGGCCAAAGTCAACATTGATCGTTGATCTAAGATAACTTCGGGAGGATTCTCAACCATCATATCAGGAGAGAGTGAACTCCGACACTGACCAAACTCCAGTGGAAATGGAAACATCAATCACCCGAACCTCCAAACTCCCAAAATCTTGATGTCTCGAAGTAAATAGTGGCCATCCATATCAACCTTTGATTAAGTCATAACCATTGATCAAGTACAGTTGAAAGATAGAGTAAACATAAATCATGAAGTAATACTAACCGTTGATCTAATTCGGGAGCATTCTCAACCGATGATCAAGCATAATGGAAGGATAGCGTAAGTGAAGGTGTTAACCGAGAACAAGCGGTTACCACCGCTTTATGAATTATTCGGTAGGTAATCACTCCATAGGAATTGCTACTCCAGATTCCAGGAGCCACGAATAGCCGAAGTTTTAGAGTGAATGAGAACTGTTCATCTCAACTCTTGATTAAGTCATAATCGTCGATTTTGATTGAAGCCTCTAGATAAGTAAGGATCATCTGTTCCATTGTTCACGAAAGATTAAATATGGAATGCTCGATCTACTAGTGAAATCTGTATACGCACTTCGATAAAATCTGCTTCGGGATATTTGAAAGGTTGCAAAGTCTTGAAGTCCCAAAGGATGAAGTACCAGAGAACACGGTCCCAACACTGGACATATGGGGGATAAAAAGAAAAGGGAGAAAGAAGATACAATGCTTAAATTAATAAGCCTGTGTTTTTGCACACATGGTCACATTTAAATGGTTTGAAGGAAGCGCCTCTGCAAAACTCTATTTCTGCAATATTTGCAGAGACATGGAATTGAGTTAAAAATAAATTGATCCATACCTATGATTGATTTATGAAAAACACTCTCAGTAAGTTAAAAGAATTAACAATAATGATTGAATAATAATAATGATTATTTTTAATGTTAAAATGAATAGGTGCGATGGTCCAAAAAAACAGACATAATGTTTCATATCTCACACCAGTTGGAAGAATATATAAATGAGAAAGAGTGGTGAGAAGAAAGTGTCTCTGAAGTCAAGATCAGAATATCAAAACAGAAACAAAGTCCAAGAAGAAGAACAAATGGTTCTTATGAAGTGAGGGTGGAAGGGAGGAGCATGGAAGGATTCACATCCTTACTAAGCAAATTATAAATACAAGGGAGTTGGACCTTCCTAGGGTTGGTGCCCTAAAGATAAGGGAGTTGGAGATTCCTAGGGTTGGTTCCCTAAATACAAGGGAGTTGGTGCTTCCTACGGTTGGTGCCCTTAAGATGAGGGAGTTGGTGCTTCCTAGGGTTGGTTCCCTAAAGAAGGGGATTTGTGTCTCCTAGAGTTGGTGCTCTAAAAAGTATTGGTGTCCTTCACTATTCTTTATAAAACCTTGTAATTCCTGTTAAATATATTTATATAATTGATTTTGCATAAAATTCATTGTTGATTTATTGTGGTAATCAATAAAATATAAAAAGTAACTTCTAATTGATCAAAAGGGGTAATATTGATTCACCCTCCCCCCCTCTTATTATTCCAACAGGTCTTTCAATTGAAGGGGAGTTCTCTTCTATGGTGGAAGATGCTCCTACCTCAACTTAACATGACCGTCAAAGACGTGTCATGGGAGTTGTTAGAGGAATGATTTTGAGAGAGGTACTTTTTCGAGGAATTCATTGAGTGCCAACTTAATGATTTCAACTCCTTACGACATGGTGTTCATACAATTCTAGAGTATGATGCCATATTCATGGAGCTACTTAGGTAGGCTCCACATCTGAACACAAAGAAGTTAAAGGTCAACAATTTGTGTTCGACCTTAACTTCAAAATCCATGCAAAGGTGAGGATTCTAATTCCTCCGTCATTGCACGATGCAGTTCAGAAGGCCCTTATAGCTAAGGAGGAGATGAACAACAGGGGTCAAGGAAGGACTCCTTCTAGACTGATTGGACATACGACATCAGGAGTGCAACAACATCAGACACCAGCCATATAGACTTCAAGGCATCGAGATATGCCTACAGGACTTATGTTCATGACACCACGATGAGAGACACCTCAACATATGACTCCTTACAAAGGACCACAACAACAAAAACAAGAACATTTTAGGCCTGTTTAGTAGAACAGACTAGGGTCACAGACTACTAGGTGAAGAACTTCTACTTCGGGGACCAGGAGTATTGGACCAAAGACTAGATATTGGACATGTAGAGAGCCACATTACCAGCGAGACTATCTGATTGAGAAGGCTAGAGCGGACGGATCAACAAGACCCACTACAGTTGGAGATTTGGGTAAGGCCCATGGATTCACGCATCGGTGAATAACCTCCAGGCTGAGTGCTAGTCCACTGTGCTCGATACGTGAGGTATGATCGTCGATCAAAATTTAAGTATTTTGATAGATCCAGGTGAAACAAAGCGATTTATTTCCAGTGCAATGCTAAAGAGAATTAAGGTAAAGGAATTCGAGCAGGATGAGTTCAGATATGTAGAAATGGCATCGGGTTCCAAACAAAAAGTTGGAGGAAATGTTACAGAATGTAGCATTAACTTGGGAGATTTTGTAACGAAGGCCAACATATATGTCACGATATTAGGATATTATGACACAGTGATTGGTATGGACTGGTTGGAACCACATGATGCAATACTCAACTGTAAGACAAAACAAATTAGTTTGATAGATGATTTGGGATGAAGTAGAGTTATTGTAGGAAGAAACCAGGGAGTTTCCTTGAGGTTTATTTCTTCTCTATAGCTATAGAAGAGCATGCACACATGATGTAAGTTATATTAAATCTTAGTGCTAAATGAAAAGGGCGAGGAAAAAGAATTAGAAAACCTTCATGTAGTACAAGAGTTTGCAGACATGTTCCTAGAAGAGTTACCATGTTTACCGCCCGAATGAGAGTTGGAGTTTACAATAGACTTGAAACCTAGAACTAAACCCATAGTGAGAACGCCTTATCGGATGTCAACGCTTGAATTACAAGAGTTGAAAATGAAATTGAATGAATTATTGGACTTGGTACTCATACGTCCAAGTGTATCACCTTGGGGTGCGTGAGTTATTTTCATGAGAAAGAAGGATGGATCATGGAGACTTTGTATTGACTATCGACAATTGAACAAAGCAACGATCAATAACCAATATATATTTCCAAGAATAGAAGATTTGTTTGATTAGATGAAAGGAGAGACAATGTTTTCGAAGATTGACTTGAGACCATGGTATCACCAGTTACTTATTAAAGAGGAAGATATCCCTAAGACCACATTTAAGACGAGGTTCAAGCACTATGATTTTACATTTTTACCGTTCGAACTGATGAACGCCCCGAGGGTATTCATGAGCTTGATGAATGGGGTGTTCCACGACTACTTGAAATTTTTTGTTCAAGTGTTTATTGATGACATACTGATTGATTATTGGACGAAAGAAGAACATGACAAACATTTAATATTAGTACTACAGTGTGTACGAGAAAACAAATTGTACAAGAAGCTTTCAAAATTTTCTTTTTACCAATTGAAGATTCATTACTTGGGACATATCATATACGGTGAAGGTATCACTGTGGATCCAACGAAAGTAGAGGCTATTATGGAATGGCATGCATCGAAAAACATACAAGAAGCACACAACTTTATTGGTTTAGCAGGATATTACCGACGATTCGTCGAAGGTTTTTCGAAGATAGCAAATCTGATCATAGAATCACAAAAGAAAAATAAGAAGTTCTTTGGAAAGAGAAATGCATAGAAGCATTTCAAAAACTTAAAGAGTTGTTGATGACAACACCAATACTGAAAGTCCTTGACATGGACAAGGAATTATTGGTATGCACAGATGCATCCAGGGAAGGTTTAGGCAGAGTATTGATGCAAGACGGTTGAGTGATCGCTTACATTTCAAGGAAATTGAGAAAGCATGAGAAGAACTATGCAACGTATGAATTGGAGTTATTGACAATTGTATATTCTTTGAGAGTTTGGAGACACTATCTGATTGGACAAAAATTTGAATTAAAGACAGATCACTGTGGATTGCAGCATATATTTACACAGAGTGACTTGAACGTGCGACAAATGAGTTGGTCATAATTACTTAACGATTACGATTTTGAGATTAATTACATTAAAGCAATGGTGAATAGGGTGGTAGATGCATTGAACCGGAGACCATGCATATTCTTGGTAATACCTATTATGATGAATCTTTGAGAAAATATTCTATCTCTACAGATAAACGATGATTGGTACAAGGAAGTTAAGGATAATATTGAACAAGATACCATGATGGTACCGAATTTTGAAGGTTATACATTAGACAATGATGGATTGTTGAGGTATAAAAAAAGAATCTACATACCACCTAATGACGAATTAACAAGTTTGATCTTGAGTGAAGCGCATAGATCAATGTACATGGCTCATCCAAGAGTCATGAAGATGAAGGCAGACCTTAAGCCTTTATTTTTCTGGAAGGGGATGAATGAAGACATAGTTATTTACATGGCGAGATGTCTAGAATGTCAGCAAGTGAAGGATGAACATAAACATCCAACATGATTGTTATAGCCACATGTTATTCCATAATCTAAATGGGAGGTCATTTTTATGGAATATATTGTTGGATTACCACTGATGGAGAGAAGGAACGATTCCATTTTTGTGGTATTTGAAACTCTGACAAAGAGTGCACACTTTATTCCAGTGCATACAACATATAAGGCACCGGACATAGCCAGAGTTTTTTTCAGCGAGGTTGTAAGATTACATGGTGTACCAAGAAGGATCACATTAGATCGGGGATCAATGTTTACATGACGATTTCAGACCAGTTTCCAAGAGGCTTTGGGAACACAACTAAACTTTAGTATAGCCTATCACCCAGAGACAGATGGAAAAACAGAAAGACTGAACCAAATTTTGGAGGATATATTGCGTATATATGTAATGGACCAATAAAAACGTTGGGAATATTTATTTCCCCTAGTAGATTTTTCATACAACAAAAAATATCAAAGTACCATTAAGATGACACTGTTTTAGTTTATTTACGGGCGACCATGTCAGATGTTGTTGAGTTGGGATCGACTTGAGAATAGAGTCCTGGTAGGACCAGAAGTGATTCAAGAAATGGAAGAACATATGCAATTGATAAGAGATAGGATTAAATAAGCACAATATTGATAAAAGAGTTATGTCTATGCACATCGCGTTGATCGCAGTTATGAAGTTGGCGACCGAGTTTTCTTATGGGTAAAACCGCACAAGAGTTCGATCAAGTTTGGAAAGGGTGATAAACTTTCTCCTAGGTTTGTGTAACCTTTCGAAGTTGTGCAAAAGAAAGGACCTATGGCTTATCGACTAGCCTTGCCTGATTCTTTGAGGTGTATGCACGATGTATTTCATGTATTTATTTTGAGACATTATATCAGTGATCCTTCACATGTTATTGACATGAGTTCTTTGCAGGTGTTGGATGAGGGTGCTCTCATGGTGGAGCCAATCCGAATGATGGACCATCGCATTCGACATCTATGGTGCCAAATAGTCGATCAGGTCAAGGTATAGTGGGACAATTATAGTCCACACTCGGCTACCTAGGAGGATGCATATGATATGCGTCAACAATTTCCTTACTTGTTTGATAAATTAGACATATAGATCTATGTCATATACTTTTATTTACTTGCATTTATATACTATACAACTTTGAGATGAAGTTTAAAACAAGAAGGAGTGTATGTAACATCCCTCTCTACTGAGCACACTTTTATTAACTTATTATTTGAGGACACTTGCGTGCAAGTGATCCGGTTATGGTACATGGTGGTTTTGTTATGATTATGGATTACATGATGATGATGATATGATGTGACTTATTTTTTTTGATATATATGTATTGGTAGATGCTATTGACGAGTTTACCTGAGTTTGTGGGACACATGACAAATTATGGATGTTGATGGTATCAATGGACTTCCTTGGGCTCTAGATTGAGTCATGGAGTGGATTGTATTTGGTTTGAGTATTTCATTTTACACATATGTGACATATGATTGATTATAGTATGATTATGTATATGGATCATTGATAGTGTTTTGTCAATGGATGAAGGATGATGATGCTTTCTAATCTGAATCACATAAGGAGTAAAGGGGCCATTCACAAAAACCATACGTTGAGGGAGAGGTGTGGCAGAGTCCTTGTCACAACCTACTAGCACTCCCTCTGTCGCTCAAATGGTAGGTTAACGATTACTTAGTTTGATAGTGTTGGATTACTGAGAGGGGGGTGAATCAGTAATAGGGAAATATAATCCTTTTTAACCATACAATGAAAGTGTTATATCAATGTAACATTATCATCCAATATTTGCAGAGTAAATAAAAAATGAACAAATGAACAATCATACACATACAAAATACACCAGTGTTTTTACGTGGAAACCCAAAGCGAGAGAAAACCACAAAATGCTTTTTCTTATATGTCTTGAAGAATTACATTCATTGGAAGCACCAACTTCCTTTGTTTTCTAGCTGCAACTAGAAGGAGGCCCCAACCCCCTAGTTTCTCAGGATACAACCTGAGGGAAGCTCCAACTCCCCAATTATCTGGCTACAACCAGAAGGAGGATACAACCCCCTATGATCTCTAGCTACAACTCGAAGGTGGCTACAACCACCTTCCCTTGCCCTGTCCAACCACCCTGTCATATAAGTAGAATGATGGAACCACTGTCACAATATCACTGTGAGATATATCGCAGTAAACCTGTACCAATCAAACTGCACCAAACAACATTTACCAATAACCTGAACCATGCATCAACCATGCATCAACCTGTACCTCAATCTGTAATCAACCTGTACCTCAATATGCAATAAACCTATACCATAAACAAGTGCATCAACCATGCACCAACCTGTACCAAACAATATGTAATCAACTTGTACCATAAACAAGTGCATCAACCATGCACCAACCTGTACCTCAACCTGTACCATGAACAAGTGCATCAACCATGCACCAAACCTATACAAATAACATGTCACAACAACCTGTCCAAACAACCTATCACAACAACCTGTCTCATCAATCTTATCAACCAAATAATATTTAATCACCAAGATCAATCACCAAGACAACTCTAAAAAATGTGCATCAACCATGCATAACACAACAACTCATAATCATCACCAAGATCAATATGTGTTTCTAATAATGTACCAATATAAGTATGCTACATCATCCATAAACCATGTGTCAACAATATTACTAACAAGTGCCTCTAACCATGTACCAATTTTGTACCAATAATGTATCAACTACTCATCAACTATGACTCATCAATTTGTACCAACATCATAAACTATACACCTCATGTATGTGCCAACTCATCAACTACTTGTCTCAACCATGTACCCAACATGTACCTCAACCAATAGACCTCATCAATTTCATCATCCAACTCTGATTTGTAACTCTTAATATACCTGGTGTATATGATCACATACTTGCAAACATTCCTTAACTTTAACAACAAGAGACTAGCATTTTCATCAAACTTTTCTTTAGTCTCACATGACTAGTTTTGGATTAATCAACAACCCTAACTTGAAATAATCATAACTATGTACCTATAATGAATATAGATCTGAAAATAGTACACAATATTCTTCAGTGTGTTTTATGCAATTTCTCCAGGTGTCATTACTTGGAACCTCTCAGAAAAGGATTTATAGCAAACATGGCATACCTTGTTGAATTCTGGCTTATTCTAGAGAGTGAACTTGTAGAGAGTTCCCCACATGAAATATTTGTTGTATGGATTTGAAAATTTCACATAGAATACTATAGACTACAATATAACCAAATGTTTTTGTCTTACTTAATTTGGATCTTTTATGAAGAAGTTATGACATTTTTACCCGAAACACCTGTTTTAGACTAGTTTTAGGACTAGCCACAAACCTTATTTTACATGGAGTGTAAATCCAAAACTATAATGACCCACAAGATTAAATTCATACCACAACTAATTGGATATGTTTTCTCAATGTCCTATCAATTTCACGATCTGAATCATTATAAAAAAAATGTTATTGCGAAAATGGTGAGATGACTTGTAAATAACATACCTTAGAAAACATCATCAAAAGAATTTATCCTCCCTTGAATTTCGACCTTCTTTACTTCACCTTCTCTCTGAAATTTGGCTTAGATATCCTTTGGTTACCTCAGTCACCTATAGATATTCAATATTCTCAAGTGTGATATAAAATGAGAGAGCCATTCATACATTCATGTAGCTTCCTCAAGGGGTTACCTTTTAACCATCTTAACCCACTTTCCTTATTTTAGGGTTAACCAACTTCTAACCACTTGTCCAATTAGTAATTTATCCATTAAA
>JZKD02S1647159.1:468753-480128 GCA_000966675.3 Picea glauca | reverse complement strand
CTCTTCATCTTCTGAATATGTTTGACATGGTGAACATAATTCTTCTTGATTTGTATCTGCATCTTCTTTGACATTTTCTGAATCTGCAATGGGTGAAGAATATATGTCATGTAACTTATTCCAAAGTTCTTTTGTTGATGAAAATTTACCAATCTTTTCTCTTACCGGATTAGGTAATCCTTCCCAGATGAAATCCATTGCTATTTTGTTATTCTTCTTCAATTCCTTCTTGGCTGCAGTCTTTGCCCTTTCTGAACAATCATATCTTGTAACAATTGATAGCCAAATATAATGTCTATGTGCCTGTAAAAATACTTTTATCCTTATGCTCCACATCTCATACTTAAAAGAATTATGACCATTAAATATTGGTACTCCATTCTCAGAATAATCCATGATCTCCTTCTAGTGGTTAAACTGTTTCCTGAAAGAATCGACTTTGATGCCAATTGTTGGATTACTGAGAGGGGGGGTGAATCAATAATAGAGCAGTCTAATCCTTTTTAACCATATAATGCAAGTGTTATATCAATGCACCATTATCATCCAATATTTGTAGAGGAAATAAAGAATGAGCAAATGAACAATCATACACATACACAATACACCAGTGTTTTTACGTGGAAACCCAAAGCAGGAGAAAACCACATAATGTTTTTTCTTATATGTCTTGAAGAATTACATTCATTGGAAACACCAACTTCCTTTTTTTTCCAGCTGCAAAGAGAAGGAGGCTCTAACCCCCTAGTTTCTCAGGCTACAACCTGAGGGAAGCTCCAACTCCTTAATTATTTGGCTACAACCAGAAGGAGGTTACAACCCCCTATGATCTCCGACTACAACTGGAAGGTGGCTACAACCACTTGTCCTTACCCCGTCCAACCACCCTATCGTATAAGTAGAATGATGGAACCATTGTCACACTATCACTATGAGATATATTGTTGTAAAACAATACCAATCAACCTGCACCAAACAACCTATACCAATAACCTGAACCATTCATCAACCATGCATCAAAATGTATCTCAATCTATAATCAAACTGTACCATAAACAATTGCATCAACCATGCACCAACCTGTACCAAACAACCTGTAATCAACCTGTACCATAAACATGTGCATCAACCATGCACCAACCTATACCTCAACCTGTACCATGAACAAGTGCATCAAACATGCACCAAACCTGTACAAATAACATGTCACAACAACCTGTCCAAACAACCTATCACAACAACCTGTCTCATCAATCTTATCAACCAAATAAGATCTAATCACCAAGATCAATCACCAAGACAACTCTCAAAGATGTGCTTCAACCAAGCATAACACAACAACTCATAATCATCACCAAGATCAATATGTGCTTCTAATAATATACCAATAAAAGTATGCCACATCATCCATAAACCATGTGTCAACAATAATACTAATAAGTGCCTCCAACCATGTACCAAGTATGTACCAATCATGTATCAACTACTCATCAACTATGACTCATCAAGATGTACCAACATCATCAACTATACACATCATGTATGTGCCAACTCATCAACTACTTGTCTCAACTATGTACCCAACATGTACCTCAACCAAAAGCCCTCATCAATTTCATCATCCAAATCTGATTTGTAACTTTGTAATAGAACTGGTGTATATAATCACATACCTACAAACCTTCCTTAACTTTAACAACAAGAGATTAGCATTTTCATCAAACTTTTCTTTAGTCTCACATGACTAGTTTTGGATTAGTCAACAACCCTAACTTGAAATAATAATAACTATGTATATGTAATGAATAAAGATCTAAAAATAGTACACAATGTTATTCAATGTGTTTTATGTAATTCCTCCAAGTGTCACTACTTGGAACCTCTCAGAAAATGAGTTATAGCAAAAATGGCGTACCTTGTTGAATTCTGGCTTATTCTAGAGAGCGAACTTGTAGAGCGTGCCCCGCACTGAATATTTGTTGTATGGATCTAAATTTTTTATACAAAATACTATAGAAGGTACTCTCACCAATTTTTTTTTTCTTACTTAATTTGGATCTGTTATGAAGAAGTTATGACATTTTTACCTGAAACACCTGTTTTAGACTAGTTTCAGGACTAGCCACAAACCCTATTTTCCACAGAGTGTAACTCCAAAACTATAACGACCCACAAGATGAAATTTGTAACACACCTACTTGGATATGTTTTATCAATGGACTATCAATTTCATGCTATGAATTATTCTAGGAAAAAAGGTTATTGCGAAAATGGTGAGATGTCTTGTAAATAACATACCTTAGAAAGCATCATCAAAATAATTTATCCTCCCTTGAATTTCGGCTTTCTTTACTTCACCTTCTCTCTGAAATTCGGCTTAGATATCCTTCGGTTACCTCAGTCACTTGTAGATATTCAATATTCTCAAGTGTGATATAAAATGAGAGAGCCTTGCCTCTTATTTATACTTTCAAGTAGCTTCCTCAAGGGGTTACCTTTTAACCATCTTAACCCATTTTCCTTATTTTAGGGTTAACCAACTTCTAACCACTTGTCCAATTAGTAATTTATCCATTAAATTTATTATTTAAATAATTTATTTTGTATCCACTTTGAATTATAGTACACTCATCACTTCACTTTACCTCAAGGGGTTACCTTCTAACAATCTTAAACCACTTTCGTTATTTTAGGGCTAACCCACTTCTAACCACTTGTCAAGTTAGTAATTTCTCCATTAAATTTATTATTTAAATAATTTATTTTGTATTCACTTTGAATTATAGTACACTCATCACTTCACTTTATTATTTACCTTCTAGAAATCTCTTAAACCACTTTGACTACTTTGACCTTTTGGGGCTTCTAGATGACTCATGAGGGTTCCCCAACTTCACATGGCCATAACTCTCTAACCGTGAGGAGTTATGTGATGTTGCACATACCAATGGAAATGACATGACATGTACTACACATATAAAATAGAATTACCTGTAAATTTATCGAAACTCATTCCGTTATCCATCAAACAAACTTGGGTCCATTACCCAAACCCGGGTTCTCCAACTTCACGTGGCCATCACTCTCTAACCGTGAGGAGTTATGTGACGTTCCACATACCACCAGAAATGGAATGACATGTAATATCCATATAGAATAGTCTTACCTTCAAATATATTAAAAATCATACCATTATACATGAAACAACCTTGGGTCCATTACCCAAAACTTTGTGCTACCAAAATTCACTACCAGACTTTCTCCAAGGGTTGACATCAATCACTAAAGGTTGAAATCAATCTACAATATCACTCTCCAATGGTTGACATCAATTAAAACCAACAAACCATACCAACTATCCATCAACTTGATCCAACTGTCTGATAGATAGGTCCACGATGTCGTGTGGGCGGACTGAGATAGTCGTTCATGAAGATTTCTAAGGGGAGCGCAATAAGGAGGAGTCCTTATTCCTTAGAAGCCCTTAGTCTCTCACAAGGTCGACTGAGTGGAGTGTTGAATCCAAGGGTTGAAAAAAATACCAAAACTAGGGTGAGTGACACCCTTGGGGCACGAAGGTGCGTCTTGAAGGGCACGTCACATAATTAAAAACTTGAGTCAATAATCTAGGCGACCTAGAAAACATTGAATTGATTAGACCTTGTCGGATTAAAAGAATTAATTAAAGAGTGAATTTATTAATTATAAATCCCAATAAAATTCTAAGCCTATTTATAAGACTAAACCTAAGCCTATGTTTAGTTAGGGGACTAAATTAAATTTATTAATTAAATAAAAAGAAATGAGATAAATCAAATTAAGAAAAATGAGAAAAAAAAAATCTGAAGACTGGAAAAATTGCACATGTGTGCATAAAATTAATAAAATGGATTTTTAAATAAGAAAGAAATAAAATATGAGAGAATAGGTGTACACATAGGATGGTATCTAGAGTCAAGCTACCACTATTATAACTAGAAGAAGACTCATAATCAAACTCTAACTAAGATCTAGTTAGTAGACACTCATTAAATGAGAATCTAGGGAATAAAGGGACAACTAAGAGTGAAAATAGGAACACATTGGGGAATGCGAGGGGAATTGACTTTTTAATTAAAATAAAATATGTAATTACTTGTGCAACTTGGGGAGAGTGTGACAAGTGTTGAGTGAATAATCCTAATTTATTTGATTAAAAAGTTAATTAATTGGGCATGTGGATATGTGTTAGTGAAGAAATTTCTATAAAACAAATGGTGTAGATGGGAAATGGATCACACTTGTTATTGGTAAAGTTATGCTACCAAAATTGTTTTTTCCTGTGTTTTACTTGTGAGAGTTGGGATACCATGCTTGAGATAGAGTGGTGGCTCTACCTTGCGAGGCAAGCTTGGAGCTATAGTATTTCTGGTTTGTGTGTGTGTGTCCCCTTTGTGGCTCGAGGGGCTAAGGGGGAAAAAGAGTACCCCTAGCATTGGCTGGGAGGTACCAATGAAGTCTCCGTGATTAGAAAGAGGGAGGAAGGAAGAACGCTATTTGTTGAAGAACTTCCTCAATCATTCATTGGTTACGATATTTTTATTGCTAGTTATTTATTTGTAATAGAGTCTAAATTTTTGTAAATTCAAATGATTGTAATGAAGTCGATATTGATTAGTGATATGTTTGATTTCTCTACGTATATATGATCATTTTGTACAAAAATGGGAAGTATTGTTTCATTTCAATTCAATCGTCTCTTAACACAATATACTATGAAACGAAGTTATACTGCCGATTGAATTAGTGGTAATTTGTTGCTATATATGATGATGTTCAATGTATTTGCAATCTGATTTTGGACCTTCTTCTTGCATACAACATCTACTGTTGACTTTTATTAAGTTTTTATTATGGAGGCTATAAACTTTTATTATTCAGTCACCTACTTCCGTTGGCAAAGGAATTTTTGCTATGATATTTTATTAATTGAATTTAATTCAGGTTGCAAGGATTAAAATCACATCTTGATACAAATTGCTAATACATCTAAGATATTTAGGGTATACAATATTCTAGTATATATCTGATTCTAACTCCACCTTCAAAAGAACATTTTTAAGATGCGTTTTATTGATTTTTAATTGCAAGTCTGCGATTGCTTGTTTGGAAAATTTTTCTTGGTCATTGCTTTTGGGTTGCATATCAGATTTAAAAAAATTATACTATTTTGTTGAACCAACTACCCAAAACAAATTTCTAGTTTCATATTTTATCTGAGTAATTAGTTAAATTTTCTGGAAGGAAATTTGCGGGGACTCTCAAAGTTATACTTGAAATTCGATTGAATCTGTGTGGATTTATGTTAAGTTAAATTACTGATCCGTATTTCATTTCCATGGGGTTTTTGCAAAATGAAATATAGATCCTGAAACTTATATTTTTTTGTAGTCATGGTTTGTCTATGTATCAGGTTCGATTTGATCCTTTATAAGGTCTCCTACCAGTCTAAGCACTCAGATCCGATTGGATACTTCTTGGATTCGTTGTTTGATTGATTCCCCTTTAAAATCACGATTAATGATATAGAATTTCATTGGATCTTTTGATTGATTCTATCCCGGGTTTTACTTATGTCCATGAATCATAGCTTGTAGTTTACATACCCGATTTATGTCATCTAACTCACTGTAGATGTATTGTAAGTCTGGTTATTTTTCCCTGTAGGGTCTTTGCAAGTGACTTCTACATTTTGGTGTTGAATTTGAAATATCTCTGCATGTTACAACTGGTTTATGAAAAAGAAACTTGGGGGCCTCAGGAAATTATTCTAACATTTCATAGGTTCTCTTAACTGGTTTCTCTTCACTCAGATTAGATTGACTATTTCTTTAGATTTACATGTCCATTCTCTTACCCTTTTTGATTGTTTTTGTATCAATTACCTTACTAGGATCTAGAGAAACTGATGTTCTGTATCAATGTAATTGATTTTTGTATTAGAAATTTGTGTGGGTCCTTGAAATTTAGGCAAGACCAGATTGTTAGGTTGTCAACCTTTGCATTTTAGATGTATCTAGAAACTATCGATATGATTCCATCTCCACTTCCTTTTGAATTTATTCCCATATTCAGGAATGTGATTCCGTCTTTTAAAGCTTAACCATTGTTGATTCACTTGTTCACTGCCATATCATTTGGCGTTCCTTGTATTCAATTTTCTATCTTTTCTTTCTTCCTTAGAGACTTCAAAGTTCCTCCTTCTGGCGCAAAATGTTCCAGAGGATGTTCCCATTCGTTTCAAGGTCCTAGATTGGTGCTAGATTGTGTTGTGCATCGGATTAAGGGATGGAACAGATTCTGGAACCTTGGTGGTTGGAAGAGTTGAGTGTTAACCTTATCAGCTAGGTATAGATCCTTAAGTGACTGGTTGATGACTCTTAAGGAAGTGTAGTGAAGGGATTTATGTGATTTTTGTGGCCTAAACTTAATGCTAAAGTGCCCTCTTTGTAAAGATCAATCCACCTTTAAAACGCTGCTTGTTATAAACAAAAGTCTACATTTCAATCTTATTAATAATGTATGGGATGATTTGATCCTCTTATAGTTCTTTTTAAATGGATATGCAAAGCAACTTGAATTCTTATTATTTTTCTTATTATGAATGATTTTCTTATAGTTTTATAAAAGGATACTTATAGTAGTATTGAATCTTTACGTATCACTTAAGAATATTTTTGATCTTCTTATGGTTCCCTATAATATAATTGGATATACTAATTAACATTGAATCTTTATGTTTTGCTTAAGGAAGATTTTTAATCTTCTTATGGGATTTTATAAATGGGTATGTAAATTAGTATTTGAATTCCTTATTTATTTCTTAAATAAGATATACCATGTTATTAAGATACATAGTTGAGCTATATATGGGTTGTATTATTACAGAAGTTTTGAATCACTTGATAAATGATTCTTGACATTGAATGAACTTGACTTTGCAAGATATTAATGATGATTAGAAATAGATCTCTATATACTACTAAGATTGTACTTATGCTCTTGTGGTTATTATTATTCTTTATCTATTATCCTCTTGCTCAATTGCATTTAATATTGCATGGAAGATTGATTAAGTATAGTAGATTATACTATTGCACCATGAGGAATTGATGGTAAAGTATGGTTGATAAATCTAGTTTTGAATTTTGTCTTATGATTGTATTAATGCGATTTAGATACCTCCTTGTTCCTTAGAACAATCACCAGTCCTGAGACCTTAAATGGTCAAAATCAATCGGATGAATCCTGGACTTGAGCATTGATTATGTATTTTGGAGGTCCTAACCTTGCAGGATAGGTTGGACTTGTAGCTTCCTTATGTCATATTTATGAGATATGGTTGATTGAATAATAGTGATATTTCTTTCAATTGACTGTGATGAGATTGATTGTGTAGTTATTAATATATTTTGTGACGCATTTCACTTGTCCTAACTTTATTTTAAAAGAAAAATATTTACTTATTCTTGTACTCACTATTTATTGTCGTAACAGAGGGTTCATTACAACTAACATATGCAATATTAAAAATAAAATATCCACACAATCAAGCGTTCATGAAAAAGAGTAGATGCATCTCTAATCACAAGTCAAACAATCCTTCCAAGGTTTTTTCTTTGTTTTCTTTCCCATTTTTAGAATGTATTTAACACTAGTCTCCTAAAACCAAAATTTTGTTTCAAGCATGTAGAGGTGCAAGTTCAAATTCAAACACCATTGCAAATCGAACCGTAGAAAGATTGTTTATAGACCATTTTCATTTCAGAATATGTCAAAGAGTGCCATTTTGAAAGAAAAAATTCAAGTCTCCCAAATATCCATGCAAGCATAAGAACGTTTGTAAATAGAAATATGCTAGATCCATTATAAGCCCAAATACATTTCATAACTAGAGGAAAAATGCCGTGATAAAAAAACACCTAGCCCACAGACATTTTATAACACAAAGGAAATAATGAATTCACATCCAAACAAACAACAAAACAAACAAATGTGCTATATCTCAAGAGTGGAACCTTTATTCAATAACACAATGTCACAAGCATACAAAATTAAAAAAATAAAAATATAGTAGGCCTCACAAATTCTAAATTCATTCCATAATTAAAAGACAAATCATAATTAAAAGACAAATGTCATTGACCAAAATAATTCATCAACAATGATCTCAAAGTGAAAGAAAATTTTGAACTATGTTTACACTGAAATCTCTATGCATAAACACTTGATTATTCTCCTAAGCCTACATAAACATTGGAACTAAACTCATAAAATATACTGTATCAAATTTAGTAACCACAAACTACATAATATTGCTCCCTAACCACCTAATAAATTGTACATTCCTCTTAGAGCATTGCATTAATACAACTTGCTGAAATTAAAGTCTCCAATTGCATTTTGGAACTAGTCAAGAACGACTCTTCAAAAAGAAAACATTTCACCTGGCCAGATATTGATCTAATCACACGTAATTTCACAACTACAATTTTGATAATGGAAGCCTTGGGGAATGCGGTTGTTGCTGAAAGGTTAGTGACTGATCCATGGTTGCCGAGACCAGTTACTATACAAAGGAAGATGGGGATTGAGCAGGACTCTCTACCTAGGGACGTTACTCCTTGTTTGGGCCCTTCCTCAAAGGAAAGTCCTGCATTATCCTCTGATGTCTTGGTTCATGTACTGACTACAGACACACTCTTAGCTTCAGACTCAATGCAGGGTCGATGACAGGAGGGCTCATTTGATGGTTCGGGTCCTTTGGTTTTGGTGCTACATGAGCTTCCAGAACCTCTTGCTTTACCCACCTATCGGGGGAAGGAGGTCATTACTTTAGAACCTTCATCCTCCTGTGCTTGCCCTAATCATAACTTTGGTGATGCTCAACCAACATTGGGTAAGAAAGGATTTATCTGGTCAAAGAGCCTTGGATGCAAACTATCTCCCATCAAAACCCAGAGTGCGAGGAAACAAGCGGAGGTCATCTCTTCGGAATAGGTAACATTATCTTCTACTGACTCAGATTTTAGGGCGCTTAGAGGCATCAAAGCCCTAGCACGTTCAAAATCATGATCCTTTTGTCTCTTAATATAAGGGGAGTGAGGGGCTCCTATAAACTCACCTCGGTTTGTCGCCTCTTTTTGCTTCACCAACCAGAGATCATATTTTTTCAAGAAACCTTAGTGGATGAGCGTCGTGCCCGGTCCTTCCTGCATAGAATAAAACCTGAGTGGTACTCAACAACGGTTAACTCGGTTGGAAGATCCGGGGGTTTATTAGTGGCTTGGAACCCTGTTAAACTTACTTTACACCCTTTTATTACTTGTGGGGGAATTTTGTGTACATGTTTTAGTTATAATTTAAAAGAAGATCTATCCTTCCTAAATGTCTATGGCCCTTGCACACAGAGGAAATAGTTCTGGAAAAAGGTTAGTGAACGAGGACTCCTTGCTCACAAGCACTTGATAGTAGCGGGCGACTTTAATTTTACCCTTTTGGAAGGAGAGAGCTAGGGCTCTCATGGACAACCAGATCTTTTGGCATGCTTCTTAAAAAAACTCTTTACTGATGAAGGATTGGTGGATATCCTTCCGAGGTTCTGGTGCCAACTTGGAGAAATGGATGACAGGGGGAGGAAGGCATTCAAAAAAGGTTGGACCGACATTTTGTGTCATCCACTTTACTGGAAAAATTGTCTTGTTATAGAGCCTGAGTGGTTTTGCCTTACATTTCAGACCACACCCCCATAGTGTTGGAACTCTCAAGCTTACATCACCGTAGAAACCTCCCTTTTAAATTAAATTCTTGCTGGATTAAGGAAGCGGATTTTCAACGAATTATTCTAGATATTTGGCAGGATTCTAAATTTCTGCACGAAACTGGGCGCCAATGGAGGCTGGTCTGGAAGCTCCAATGTTTAAAAAAGGAAATAAAGAAATGGAGCAGGCAATATAAAATACTATGCCATCAAAAGATGACAAGACTTGAATCAGATTTAGAGTTACTATATCATGATTCACTGGAAGATATAAAAAACAAGGACATATGTGAACTCATAAGCAAAAAGGAAGTGGCCAGATCCCTATTATTAAAAGATGAAGAAGAATCATGGCGCTAAAAAAACAGGGCTATTTGGCTTCGCAGTGGAGACCGTAATACAAAGTTCTTCCATAAAATTGCAAGTGCCCAAAAAAACCGCAAATACATTTGGGACCTGCACAGTGAGGAAGGAATTTTACTCTCTGGTCAATCTGAACTAAAGAATGGAGCGGTACAGTACTTCAAATCAAATGTCAACAGGGCTGGATTGATTAGTGAGGAACAAATTTCGCTGGCTAACACTTATCAATCATTGGTGTCGGAAGAAGATTTAGGCATGCTCTAAAAACCGTGCACTTTGGAGGACATTAAGAGTATCCTTAAAGGCTTTACCAAAGATAAAAGCCCAGGCCCAGATGGATGGACAGTGGAGTTCTTCCTCCACTTCTTTGAGTTGGTGGGTGACGATCTTCTCGGCATGTTAGAGGAATCAAGAATTAATGGTGAGGTGATAAAATCTTTAAACTCAACTTTTATCGTATTAATTCCAAAGGAAAATAATCCAGCTAACTTTGGGGATTTCCGTCCCATTTATTTGTGTAATTTATGTTATAAAATTATTGCAAAATTGCTGGCCAATCATTTGTGGCTGATTCTTTCTAAAGTTATAGCCGAGGAGCAACTGGGTTTTCTACATGGAAGACAGATTCTGGATGCGGTGGGCATGGCATAGGAATGCCTCCACAACATTAAAACAAAAAAACAAAAGGCTTTAATCATGAAGCTTGACCTTAGGAAATCTTATGATATGATTAGTTGGGACTTCCTTCATCTGATTCTTGTAAAGACTGGTTTTGGGCAAAAAACCACAAGATGGCTTATGAGTTGCATAACTTCCGTTTCCTTTGCAGTTTTAATAAATGGTGAACCCTATGTTTTCTTCCAGAGGGGAAAGGGACTTAGACAGGGGTGCCCTTTATCTCTGCTTCTTTTCATCCTGATCATGGAAAGTCTGAGCATTCTTATCAAACAGGCGAAGGAAGCTGGCTTAGTCACTGGTATACAGGTCACTTGACTCACGAAGATCCTACATCTCCTATTTGTGGATGATGTATTGATCTTGACTAAGGCTTGTCTCAAGGAATGGATGGTGATTTCAGACATTTTAAAAGTCTTTCAAACATGTTAATGTCCTAACCCGCACATAGGTAGATCAATGTATTCGGATGTAATAAAGGTCAATATTAATAAGGCCTTTCAATAAAATAGAATAAGGCGGATGTAAGAAGACCTAA
>JZKD02S1647159.1:424986-468703 GCA_000966675.3 Picea glauca | reverse complement strand
GCTTCCGCTTCTAGAAGGATCTTCCTCTAGATGCTTCTCTTAATAGACATATTTAGTATAAATAAGGGTCGAGGGTATGAAAACCCTAGCTTGGAGATTATTGTAACATAGCGCTTTTCGACTGGAGGTTGCCCCCTCGAAGAGGCCTGTGAACATTGCTATTTGAATCAAAGTGCTATTTCTATTTATATTTCGTATATCATTTCTATGTATTGTGAAGATTATGCTAGATATTTTACTGTTATTCTTCCATTTCTAGCATTTCATTTCTGTTCTGCATATTTTATATATTTGGTATCTTGCAAAACATCTACTGATCTTTAGATTAACGAAGGAAAATCAGTTATTTTTTCCACTAGAGTGGAGGAACCGGATCTGTTGCACTACAAAGAACTTTTCCCTTTTTGCTTTGATAATATTGATTCAGGTGTTAAGTACCTTGGATACTTTCTAAAACCAAATTGTTATAAAACAACTGATTTGATTGGCGTTGGCTAATTAAAAAATTTGAAAAACGACTTGATCACTGGTGCAATTGGTGGCTTACTTTGGGAGGTTGTCTAGTGTTGATCAAAGCGGTGCTTATCAGTCAACCGGTTTTATGGATGTCTTTGGCTCCCATTCCGTCTTCAATACTCAATGGAATTCGACAACTAATTTACTCTTTCCTCTGGTCTGGGGGAAAAGTGAAAAATCATTTTCATCTCTGTAATTGGGACAGCCTGGCAAAACCAAAATCAGCTGGTGGATGGGGGATAAAGAACTTGGATATTTTCAGCAATAATTTGGTGGCGAAATCCCTCTGGTGTGGACTATCTATGGAAGGAATTTGGCAAAAGATAATCAAAGAGAAATATATCCCTTTTGAGTCTGTCTCACTGTGGTTCAGAACAAAAACTTTCACAAGTGGCACATCTTCTCCTTTCTGGAGGAATTTACAAAAATCAAAATATCTACTGGATCACTGGTTATGCTGGAAGCTGGGAAATGGAACTACGATTCAGGTGGGCAGGGATCAGATCATGGGCCTTGACAACCTTTCTTTTCTGCCGGCTCCACTTTTGACTGCATTAAAAAGAAGAGGACTTATTTTTCTTTACCAAGTCAGTAACCAAGATTCTACGACGTCTCTCCAGTCCTACTGGAAAGACTCGCGACAATTGTGATTATCAGATGAACTAGCACACATTTGGGAAAGCTTTATTCATTCGCTAGCGGGAGCTGGCATTGTCCTGGAACACAAGGAGGATGAATTAACATGGTCTGGGGGAGAAGGCTCCGGCTTTCCAACGATAAGAAATTTATACAAAGCTGCATCAGATGTTATGTGGGGACAACCTGTCGAAAGTTGGGTATTCAAATTATGGAAATGGTAGATTGAATTAAAAATGAAATGTTTTTTCTGGCTGATTTTGAAAAAGAAAATTCTTACCTGAGACGCCTTGGTAGCTCGTGGGTCGGAAGGACCAGGCTTCTGTGTTTTATGTCGTAACAATATAGAGAACACCCTTCATCTTTTTGTCACCTGTCCATTCACACAGCAGGTTTGGACTCATATAGGAGACTCTTTAGAAATCTCACTGATTTGGAGGGGTGACTCTATGGCAGAGTGTCTCACATTATTGAACAAACAACACCACTCCCTTATCACTCTTCTAGCGATTGTTTGTTGGATTATATGGCTTGAGCGCTATGCTCTCCTATTTATTGGTGGCAGCACTCTTCCTATGGTGGTGGCAAATAACTCTTTGATTAGATATAAAGCCTGTAAGAACCTACAGGGGACAAAAATTACTACAAAGATCAGAGCTCCTCCCACACTACAAAGGACGGTCGACTGGTTTGATGGGGCAGCCTCAGGTGATAGATAGATAAGTGGTACGGGCGTGGTCATTTTTTCTGGTCAAAATATACATATCAAGTGGACTTTTAATTTGGGTGCAGGCTCCAACAACAGAGCAGAGATGATTGGAGTATGGACGATGCTTCTTCTAGCAAAACTTCTCAAATTGCACTCGATACAGATCGTTGGCGACTCCAAATTGGTGATTGAGTGGTGCAAAGGCAGAGGAAAGTTAAACAATATCGCACTAGAGGGTTGGAAGGATCACATTAACAGGTTACGCACCTACTTCATCACTCTTACTTTCACTCATTCCTATAGGGATTATAATAAATCGGCAGATGAAATGTCTAAAAGGGCTCTCCTGGACATTGAGCATGTAGGCCAGATAATATACACCCGATGGACTGATAACATGCCGGGCATCCCACTCTACATCAATGTCTTTGGTAAACACTACTCAAATCTGGAAGGTCCTTACCATGATCTAGAGGCGATATTAATGTAATTCCTTTGAGCTCCTCCCTGACTGACAACAGGATTATGATATCACAGAGTCACCAAGGATGGGGATTAACACTATTCAAACCCGGAAGGTTCAATCAGGAGGCGCTATTACTGTAATTCTTTGGAGCTCCTACCTGACCGACAATAGGATTCTGATACCACAGAGCCGCCGAGGTTGGGGATTATCAGAATACCATAGGATGATATATCCACAATTTCTAATATTAGAAAAAAGCTTTCAGTTCTGGGAAGTCAATAGAGCACTTTCGTCATAGTTTTGTATTATAACAAAATTATATTATGAAAAATATAATGAGTAATTTTCTTTTCTGGAAAAACTACAATTTTGATAAGTTCGTTTTCAATCTCATTGCACTTTTGAACTGAATACTAGCTACTGTGGGATAAAACAAACAAGTAGACCTTCGAATCAAAGCACCAATATTGTGCGTGTACATTACATTGAAGCAAGTGAAAAAAACATAACATTGAAGCCACAGAAGAATAAATAAGAACATAGCGATACAATTGTCATAGAAAAAAACTGAATATGTTCTACTGTCAATTGAAAGACGTAATATTGAAAGAAAAATATCTGCAAAGTTAAGCATCATTAGAAAGAGAATATGCATATCTAATCACAAGTCAAAACAGGCTTCTCATTTTTTTTTTTTTTGTCTTTTTTCCCATCCGAGATTCTCTCCCGAACTAGTCTATTGACAACAAAATTTTGGTTTAAGCAAGCAAAGGTGCAAGTTAAAACACTATTGCAATCCTAAGTATAGAAAGCTTTTCTATATTCCATTTCCATTCTAAAGTAAGTCAAACAATGCTGTTTTGAAAGAAAAATTTCAGGTTGCCCAAACATTTATCCAAACATAAACACTTTTGTAAATACAAATCTAGTAAGCCTTTTAGAATATCAAATGCATTTCATAACTAGATGGACAAATGACATGAATATAGAGAATCTAGCAAACATGAATTTTATAACACAAGGGAAACCATGAATTCATAGGCAAACAATGAAACATATAAATGGACAAATGACATGAATATAGAGGATCTAGCAAACATGAATTTTATAACACAAGGGAAACCATGAATTCATAGGCAAACAATGAAACATACAAATGGACAAATGACATGAATATAAAGAATCTAGCCAACATGAATTTTATAACACAAGGGAAACCATGAATTCATAGGCAAACAATGAAACATACAAATGAGCTATAGCTCAGGAGTGAAAATTTCACTCAAGCACCCAATGTTACAAGAACACACAATTTTAGAACTAAAAATCTAGTGGGCCTCATAGTCTCTGAATGCATATCAAAATGAAAGGACAAATGAAGCCAACCAAAACAATTCACCAACAATAATCTCAAACTAAAAACATATTTTTAAGTACGTTTACATTAAAATATATATGTATAGGAACTTTATTATTCTCCTAAATCCTAAATAAACATCAAAACCAAACTCACAATGTAAACTATATCAAATTTAGGAACCACAAACTACATAACACTACTTACTAACCACATACTAAACTATATATTCCACCTAATAAACATCATCATTTGTTTTACAAAGCCTTTTTTTTTTTCAAGAAATCACTAAACAAATATAATATTAAAGAAAAAATTCAATTTGTCCAATGTTTCATGCAAGCAAAAGCACTTTTGTAGATAAAAATATGGCAATTCCTCTAGAATCCCATTGCATTTCAGATCTAGATGGTAGCGATAAATTCATAGGAAAACTATAATTCAAGGGGGTGTAAACACCCTCTTCCAACTCAATATTACAATAGGTATTTTGTTCATTAATTTAGTGAAATATGGCACATATAAGATGAAGCTATGCAGATCATAAAAATTAGGGGAACCAATAATGTTGATTTAGAATTCAATGAAATAGTCCAAGCTAGTACGCATAATTATGAACTCAAGTTCAATGCAAAACCACACAAATTTCATAAATAACACATATATAGATCACATACATGCCAACAATGAACCTAGGGTAGGGTAGATTGACAAATTTTTATATAAGAACTCTAGTATTAGCACATGACCACTTAAAAATAAAAATGTAGGCCAAGGTTTAAAACAAGCATTGAATTCTTCAACAAAATTATCATAGATAACTATGTATGAATAGATTAGAGCCTTTTCCTTCAATTCCAATGAAGCCATGCATAACCCATGTATGATAATGCCCAATAAATGCAAGTGTTATAAACATAGCTATATGCATATAGTGTAAGGGATTCCAAGGAGAGGACTACACCTTGCTATCAAGAAAAGGAAAACAATGAATGAAAGAGATATTTTATGAAGATGAATGCAGGTAATGGGTAGGCCAAATCCCTTCAATATTTTTTTGAAATCTTAGAATTGAGCTCATGGATACTTTGATATAGACCTACCATGGTTTCAATGGAAGCCACATGTTACAAGGATATGGTACAATGTCATACACATAAGGGTAAATGACATATGAATATATATCCACAAAACCACTACTCTCATACAAATAAACAAAAGTGTGCTACTCCATTAAAATAGAGGTATAGGCTGGTGTAGAATGAAGTGGCCTCAATATTACAATAGGAATTTTGATAATAAATTTAGTGAACTATCAAACATATAATCCATGGGGATCAAGGATTCCATTGGGATTGATAGGAATCCATACATTTTTTCTAGCTCCGGGGTCTATATTTTTAGTAGAGACACCCAACAATCTTACTGAAAGAACACACCCAGAATATGGAAAGCATGTATTGAGAAAAATGACGGGAAGCAATAATGTCAATTTAGAGTTAAATGAACTAGTGTAGGCTAGTATGCACAATTATGAACTCAAGTTCAATGCAAATCCACGAAATATTTATAATAACTCACATACATACCAACCATGAACCTATGGTAGAGAAGATCAATAAAATTTTGTATAAGAACCTTTTCTAAGTGAGGCCACCTCATGTATTAGTGTGTAACCACTCCACAATTAAAATAACATATTTTGTATGCAATATAAGGTTTAAAAGAGGCATTGAATTCATCAATGGAATCATATGAAATAACTATGCATGAGAAGACAAGATCCCTTTCCTGTAGTGTCAATGAAACCACACATAACTCATGTATGGAAATTTCTAATAAATGCAACTATTGTAAAAATAGCTATATGCATATATTGCAAGGGCTTCCAATGAAAAGATCAAATCTCACTATGAAGCAAACCAAAAAAATGAAAGAAATGTATCTTTTAAGGATGAATGTAGGTAATGGGTAGGTGAAATACCTTTGATATTTTTTTCAAAAACTAGCATTGAGCTCATGAAGCCTTTTATATATACCTACTAGGGTTTTAATGAGAGCTAAGGGTTACAAGGATAGGGTAAAATGCCACATACATAAGATTAAAGAATATATGAACACTTATCTAGAAAACCATTACTCTCATACAAATAAATATAATTATGCTACTCTATTAAAGAAAATATATAGGCTTACTATAAAATGAACCTAGATGATCAAATACCAATAGATGCCTCACTCCATCAATCTCCATAGCTAGAAATCAAAATAGAGGAAAAGTACAATCCAAATCACATGTAGTTGCATGGAACCAAATACCAGAACCAAACCCTTGAAGCAGAGAAGCAAAGTAAAACATGAGCCAAAATGTTAGAATTAACATAGTGAAACCTAGTCAAGACACTATAACAAGAATGATCAACAAGGGAAGCTACAAAGTAGCGAGTCCTTGCATTAAGTTGAGATAAGATCAATGTCGTTGGATGTATTTCCACGAGCTATGATCTTCATGTTTGCTAGTGTTTTTTCCTTTTTCTTTATTTTCCCAACCCATGCCCACCTTGTATTACTAGAAACACAATAACAATAATCGCCCATGAAGGATGAAGCTATTGAATTGATGAAAAAATTTGAATCACCATTTTATTCTAGTTCTATTTCCTTAAGGATCAAAATAGTGTTTCATTGAAATATTTTGGTTTATTTTCCATCAAGACTTAAGAAGGAAATATTATTTCTTGTTTAAACTCTTAAGTCTAAATGAATAGTAACTATTGATTATACTTGTCATTACATCATGTTGTTATTCACTGTTACTGAAGATTCAATGACTTGTTTCACTATATCGACTATTATTAAAGTTGGAACAAGACATGATCAACTCTTTGAAAATTAACTACATCGATTGACCCACACCATGGTGAATTGAAAATACAAAGATGATCATTTGGATGCTTCTATATACAAATGGAAATTCCACAAATATGTTGCATTCTTCATGCACAAATGCAAGTTTGAATTTGAATTATGAATCAAACCAACATCTATGTGAAACATTCATTTATAAACGATGCATGTTGGGTCATTTCTAATCAATCCCATGAATTTATCAAGTTACACGTGTGACCAATAGGATCAATTTGTATGACTGATGAGCTCTAAAGTATGGTAAATGTATTTCTAGTGATGTAAATGTATTTATAGTGATAATTTATTGAAGGATTACAAATGCAAGCATTATGATAGATCACATCACCAACTCTGACATGTATGGACATGAGGACAACCCCGTCCTACTTTTTGATCTCGATCTGTTGTAACTCCTCTAATTTTGAATTAGACATAGCATTATGACTATCTATTTCAATGTCTAGGTTTATCTCATGTGACTAGAGCCCGAAGATTACCACTAAGAAATATGATACGCAAGTCATTTCTCAGTTAGGTTCGATGCTGAGTAGATTCTACTTCATCATACCTAACCCCCTCTCTCTCTATATAAGTACAGAGGTGATGATTTAGAAAACTATTATATATGGAGGAAACGATTTAGAAAACATGAGAATAGTATTTCTATTTCTCGTCACCCTTGCCTTCACATATTGGCACTACTAACTACCTTTTGTCAATAGTGATAGTTCCGATTTCGCATCTAATGGAGCACATAGGCTTAGGAAGAATGGGAGTCCTTCTTGCATCTTTTATAGGTAAGGGTGTGATATGAATGGGAGTCCTTCTTGCATCTTTTATAGGTAAGGGTGTGATATGAATGAGAGTCCTTCTTGCATATTTTATAGGTAAGGGTGTGATATGACATTTATGCTCTCAATCAGAGGGGAGAGGGATTTATTAGCAATGCATCACTTTAAAGACAAGGGAATAAATGTATAACTATAAGTTTCTAGTTTCCCATGAAAGACCAAGTGAGTGAAGGAAGTGTATTTACTTTAAATATACCAGGAATTTCATTTGAGACCATGCAGGTATACCAATTCATTGCAAGGGACAAGAAGGAATTCAAGTAGGTGTCCAAACTCTATATTTCAACATGGTTTGCACTCTTTTATCTAAGGAATGAAAGAAACCATGTTACGATTAAGATTTTGAATGAAAGACTATGTTAGGGTCAAAAAATAATTTACCACAGATCTAGAAAAATATTTCTCTTTTTTTCAAAAAGGACGACAAGAGGCTTGGTCTTGCCTTTACTAGCTACCTTGTATAAGACAAGAACCCACCTAGGAGTTTACCTTACTGTTACGAGATTTTAAACCCTACGACCTTGGGTATATGTAACAACAGATCACAAATGTATCTAAAAGAATGGACCTACCCTCCAACATACAAATAAATAAGTAAATGATTACTTAGAAGAGAGAAATAAGGATCTCGTACCTTGTATCCAAACGTTTGATGAAGATCCTCTCTCTCGACCTTTGACTTGCTCCAGACCTTTGTCTCTAGCAATCTGCAAAAGAAACCAAGTCGATACTCCAACAAGGTAGCTATCAAATTAAATTATAAATGCAATATGTAAATCTAGATATGTAAAGAAAATTAAACATATAAGAACTAGTTAGACATAATTTCACATAGATTGGAGGGAAAGAGATCTAATTTATTAATCAACATGAATAGGTGAGTTACAACCTGATTCTGACTGATGGAGCTGCCTTGAAACCAACCACCCAAGTTCCTCCTCTGAAATTCTTCAAGCATCAACTCATAAGTGGAGTACTTCCTCAGATGATCCAGGAGGGATAGGAACACACCCAACAATCATATATGAGAGATGAAGGGATGTTGGAAAGAAAACTTCCAGATCAAGGGATATTACTAAGATATTTAGGGAATATGGAATCTTGAAAATCGACAACATGTTCTTACACCAAGTTTATCTCCCCTCATACATGTTGGCATAAAATGGAGACCAAGGTTCTCTAAGGTTACCAACAAAAGGAATCAATGTAGCCTAGATATTCCAACATATTCATCCTTTCACAAGGGAAAGAAGTCTCACTCGAGATGCAACCGAGACTTGGAAGATAAAGTGAGTTAGAGAGAACGCAAAATAATATTTACATTAACATTAATTAGGGACATGAAAAAGATCCCAAATACATCCATAAACACAAATCAAATACTTGACCATTCAATAAAGAATCAATTGCATGACATAACTATAGATTCATGCATATCATATAAGATCACCATGACAAGACATTTTAGTACCCAAACATATATTTATATTAGCAGCTACAATCATTCCAAAATCAACATATATCAGAGGTCTCCATTACAATCTCTTGCACAACAAGATACGATTCTACATGACCCATTACAGACTCAAAATCATGTTGTGAATGCAACAAGACTGTCATCAGAGACCATTACAATAGCTACATGAACAATCTCTCTACTTGACAATACTATTGATAGTAATAACTATGATCAATAATGACTATGAGCAACCAAAATTAATACCAACCATTTCCCAATACATGGATCCATATTTATAATTTTTGCTTGGTCGCTTCTTGGATTCTTTATTTTGCTACTTTTACGGCTTTTCCCTGTTGGTACTCTTTTCTCTTGGCCTTTTCCACTACTCATCCAACTGGCGTGTGATGATTTTTTCTATTTTCACTGTTGTTACTATTTAAATTATATTTCCTTTCTTCTAACTGTTTTTTTTTGTTTCAAATATTTCAATGACATGCTAAGTTTTTCCAAAATATCACTATTTCCAAAAACGGAGGGTCCACCAGGCCCTGAACACAACCGTTGACTCACCCCGAGTCAACCATCTTCTTCTTTACTTGGGATCCCTTCAAAAAAGGGCCCAACTAGGGGATAACCTGTACTACTTTCTCGCGGAAGCTGTCATACTGCTCCACCTAGTCTTGCCACTTCCACACCAAAATGGAGGCTCCTGCAATGAATTCTTGTGCAGCTGTAACATTAGGCTCCACAATATTAGTGGCCATCAATGCCTACCACTCAATCTCTGTAGCTGAATCTAATTTCTACAACTTGACTTATGTGTCATGAACTAAAGGCTTGATATCCCTGAGTTATTTCTTTGTAGCTCGAGTAGCCTCATGCATTCCATCGAGTCCCTCATCAGATTCTTCGATCTCCATGAAATTTTCCTTCTGTGTAATGGGGTCAGTGATTGCCTGAGACTCCTTGTTCATCTAGTGGAAATAGATTCAAAGATATTCAATGGACTTGTTCTTCTTTTCCAAAACATCTACCCAATCATTAACCATCTCAAACAAGTGGCTCCACTCACTAGCTCAATGATGAAGAGAAGAGTGAACTATGTCTCCCTCAACAATGACCTGAGTGATGTTCTCGAGCATGGACTTAGGATGCTATTTCTCCTTAATATGAATGGATTCTAGTTCATTTTGTAGGATATCCATTTTAATTTCTAGGTGTGACCATGCCTCATCCATAAGCTCAACTCGGTGCACTGGTGCAACCAGGGTAATATCCTTAGGAAGATCAAGAGAAACCTACCAGAGTGCAGTCCATATATAAAGAAACTTGTATGAAATGAATGCTATATTAGAATCAACCAGTGTATGAAATCCATGTTCATGCTCCCTGGCTGATGATGCTGCAAATATGTCTTGGTGTAGTTGTTGGGTTTGTTGTGTGAGCTCTTCATTTTTTTTCTCAACCGAAGTAATCGATTTCTCAAGTATATTAGTGGAGGCCTAGATAAGGTGCAAGATATGTGGTGTGGACCAATCTATGATCTCCCCACTGGTGAGAGATGGATTGATGTGAAACCTTGAGGAAATGTTTTTCCACTGGCGATAGAATGTTCAAACATATTAGGGGTGCCAACACCATCATGAATAGGAGAAGTAGTGTGGATATTGTGTGAAATCCTATCCTGAACCTCTTGAGGAAGTGTCCTGATCATATATGTGTGCTCTAGGCACAATTCCAATATTGCACATAATTGTTGTGGATCTTGCAACATAGGCACAAATTTTTCTTTACTGAGCTTGCACTATGATTATAGTGAGTTTCCTCCCATGAATCCATACATTTGTTGGGAGGATATTGACTCAATGTTTTTGGTACTTTGGTGGATTTATCATCCCCTGGAGAGAGTAAAGTGTCAGTCTAGGTGTCAAGTGAGACATGGACCTATAAAACTTGGGGAAAGGGGGGATGAATGGGGATGGTGGTGCCTTTGGTTGTAGCGAAGGGGTCGGTAGAACTTGGTCTAGTGGTGTGAAAATGGGATCAGGAAGGGGATTATGGAGTGGTGGTTAGGGTTGTTGCAATCAAACTAGGTGGTGGATGGGTGAACTCCTCTTGGATGGTCGTGGGGTGGGTTGTGACTGGGGGATCATCCAGAATAGAGATAATGGGAATAGAGGATGGGATGGGGATGGTAATGCAAGTTAGAGAGGTAAGGGAAGAAATAGGGATGGCCTCAGTGATGATTATGTCAATGGTGGATTTCGATGAAGAGCTAATGCATGGTTTCTTAACTGGAAGAAAAACAACAATGGATTCACATAACTACTTACCAGATATTGTGGCATCATCAACGATTGATGGGAACGCAAGTGGAATTTTCCTGGGTAATTTATCCTCTTCTGCTTTGTCATATTCTTCCTCATAACCAAAGGGAATCCACTCTCTCTTCGATGGGTTCATGGTTGGGCCTACAACATCTAGATGTGCAGGAGTTGGTCGGTGTGAAATGGAAGGGATAGTGTATGAGATACTTGATTTCTTGTTTTGTCATGTAACTGTCATCCATGCACTGAATTCCTTGTCCAATATGGTGTCATCCATATAAAAGGACAATGGTTTTATGTGAAACAATGTTAGAGCAACACCTAGAGGCCACACAAATGTACTGTCACGGTTCATGCCGAACCAAATGTTGTGGGTTTGCCAGTTCAGAAGTGACTGTGGAATCCTAATTCTCTGTGTAGTTGTAATGAGGTCATTGTGCCACTGGAAAATGAATCTTTGTGTTTTGTTTCATGAGTGCTAGTAGTGCATGCATGATAGGGGTCAAAGAGTTTGTAAATCCGAGCATCAGGGGTAGAGGACAATGGACACCCCACTGGTGCTTTCCATTTCCGCATTGCAAAAGTGACCAACAAATATTCATAGATGAAGTAAGTGGCCCTCTCGTGTACATCAATACATTCTTGAAACATTTCCATGAGTAGGTACTTACAAAAATTAAGTGGTGCTCCCTCCTTGCAAAAATTTTCCACAGAGATAGCCTCAAGTGTGCACTCGCCTCATGAGTAATTCTTCACGACCTTTCCCGTAATTAAATAATAGGCACAAAAAACCTTCTCATCAATGATTATCTCAATGAGTGCTCCATGACCTCCTTGCCTAGTACCATATTTTTCATAGAGATGAATTTATCCCTTCTTGCAGCCTTACTTTCCTAAAACTTGAAAGAATTGTGTCACATCCCACCCCTCTATGAATAACCCAATCAACTTGTGAATGTCATCCACATGGATGGGGTAGGCCTTATCCAACCATAAGGTACCATTGTGCACATGGCTAATGAGGATTTTTGTGCACTGGGAGACTTCTCCAGTAGTGTCAAACATAGGTAGGTCACGCAAGTTCAAAAAAGTAGTGTCATGGAGGGGTAAGAAGGAAAATTTCCACTCCCATTGAAATTCACCAGTTGGTAGGGCCGAGCAATTCATAAATGTGTGGATAGCCGTATAAGGGTACTGTGAGTTGTTTGTGAGGTCGATGTTGAGCAGTTGAGTTTTCTCAACTTTCCCATTAAGATTGCCCATAAATTTGACCTGAGAATCAATGAATTCCACTGGAATAATGACCTTTGGAATGAAGGACTCCCTAGAAGGAAGTGTGAACCATACTTGAAGACCTATGCTATGAAACAAAGAGAACTAGGGGATAGAGGCACTGGTGCGGGCTTACAGAATGCTTGAGGGGATCCATAGTGAAAAATTTGAACAACAGACTAGAAGTTCGTAATGACTTGAGTGAGAGATGAGCGCAAGTTTATAGAGAGTAATGAGGAAGGTGACAGAAGACACACATGGACATGTCATAAGGATGGAAACCAGGTATCTTAATGTGCCGTTAGAAATGGAAATGGCCCTTAATCATGACAATATATATTTAGAGATTTGGGTAATAAATGGCACAAGAAAAAACACTAGAGTGGGACATCCGAGTGAATGGAAAATTAATTAATGCAACACCAAGTAGCCAGAAAGGTACTGATAGTCATTGAGACTTAAATGACTTGGAACTAACAATGACGTGACAATGAATAAAAATATACCAACAATATTTAATGGAAAAAGTGATAACAACATGACATGCATTTCAAATTTGGAAACTAATAAATACTGAAATATTTGATGCAAGTCTCCCCAACCGCAAAGGTGAGATCCAGGTTAGAAAAACTAACAAAGAAAACTAGACTCTAGGACAAGTGACAGTTGGACACATCACCATTTTATTGATGGAAAAGGGAAACAAAAAAACAATTGAAAATCCTACCTACGATATTCACTTCCGGGGACAAAAGTGCTGCAAATTTTTTCTTATTGAGCAGAAAGGTAGGGATTTAGGCATGCACCATTCACCCATCCTAGATGGAGAATACCATTTAGTTGTGCTAGTATAAAATTTACAGAGTCTGAAATTTATGCAATGATGAAGGGTCTAGTCCAATGCATTTGTATCTTCCCTGGGTTCTTTTGATACTTACTGTTGTACAATAGAACTTGATCACCTTGAACAAAAGACTTAGTCTTAATATGCCTATCATGCCAAGCCTTTTGCCTAGTCTTTTCCATAGTTTGCCAGAAATTTAGCTTCGTCCAATGCCAACAACTCCGTGACTCGTTCCACAACTGATTCATCATCTGTGATATGAGTTACTTTCACAATTGTCAGGTTATGAAAAAGGTATAAATATCTTCCTTTTTCCCACATTTCATGATATCATCTTGATTGGCTTTTCGGTTATTTAGGATAAAATAGAATAGAAAATGAATAATATACTCTTTAGCATTATTGTTGAAGTTAGATTACATAGATCCTAAAATATGATCGGAATTGTTTGGTTTTATTACAGGATTGGTTAAATATTGTCAAACCCAAGATAGCAAAGGAAATCTTGAAGATGCGCGAGCTATTGGAGGTTGAGGACTATATGGCGCAAGGTAGTTTTGAAGATGATTGAGTTTCTTATATTGTAACTTTATAATAGTAAAGCAATCCTGAGGATCTCTCGATCCCCAGGATATCTTAATTTACCCAGATTGTTGTAATATATAAGGGGTAAATAGATCCTGAAAAGGTATAGAAGAATTGCATCCAAGAACTCAGAACTTAGAATTGCTCTGCGTTAACAGTTTTTGTAAAATGTTGTACCAGCTATGAAATCAATAAAAGCTTTGAGCGGTTTTACCATTTCTATATAATGAATTTCAAATAGCAGTGCTTCTAAGGACCAAGGGCCCAGTCTGAAGGAGCTACTGTTCAACCTGTAATTGTATCAGTTCAATTTCTTTTTTGTGATTCGATTCTCTTTTACAGTAGTTAAATGAATGCATAAGTGTGTTGATGATTTTATGTCATTTGCAAGAGATAGATATTTCCTTAAGCATTAGATGATTTCTGTTCCAATTCCTATTACTGGGATTTGATGCGTGATAGTTCCTCATAAGTTCACACTTGCTGTTCCTTTTACTTAGTTTACACTTGTTGTTCCTTTCATTTAGTTCACATTTCTTGTTCCTTTCTGTTAAAATATAGTTGTTGTTTCTTTCAATAAAAGTACGATTGCTGTCTATTTTCGATTAGATTACAATCTCTGTTTCTTTCCATAGATAGAGTAATTCACCTTTTTCCTTTCCAGTAATTTGATTCATAACAATAGTCAATTCTGCAAGTCTTTATTTAGATTCAATTATTGCTCTTAAAATGAATTCAATAGATTAATTAGTTCCTTTCCATTGCACAACTTTAGATTTCAATTCCTAGAATCTTTAGTGAATGTTTGAGGAACTTGATTGTTGATAAACTCAGATTTTCTTTAACTACACGATTTTATCCTCTATGAGCTATCTGCATAGACTTTGTCGATATTCTTGAGATAAAAGATGAATCCTCGGGTTGATAAATTAATGTTAAACTAAGGCTTTTTTTAGACATCTTTAGACCCCAACATTTTGGCGCCGTTGTCGGGGAAGAATGTCAAAGGTAGAATAGATTGTGCCTCTGGAGGATGAGGTATTGAAGACGGAAGGTAAGAACCTACACATGCAATAAGTAAGATTCTTATGCCAGTGCCTACCTCCAGCTAACACATTAAGAGGTTGCATAGGTGTTTTTCTTTCTTGATTTTATTTTTTGTGTGAAGTGTGTATGACTAAGAAGAAAGATCTTGAAAAACCAAAACCCCCACCAAAAATTACCAAAGCCCAGGGCTCGGTGCTCCCTGGAAGAATCACTTTCATAGACGAAATCATCCAAAAAGAAGAATCTCAAGCTTCGGTTGGATCTAGAAAAGAATCTACCCGAATCCCTCAGGTGGCAGTTTCACCAACTACAACCCATGCTGAGATTCATAGAAAAACTGAAGGGACTAAGAAAATCTTTCAGAGCACAGATCTTCCACCCCTTAACCCTTTAGAAGAGGGAAACTCTTGTAATCTGGAGGAAGGAGAAGGAGAAACAAACGGGATAGCTAAGATAGACCCACCACCCGATCCTGAATCTCCTGTGAAAGAAGAAGGCATACCCAAAATCCCAAATAGAGGGAGTGCAATCAAATGCCTTAGAGGATCAGATAACCAACCAATTCGAATAAAATATCCAGATCAAGAAATCCTTGAATATTTCTGGCATATTTTCGATCAAATGGCACAACCAAATCCACAACATCCCCAAACTTCCACTTTGGAATATCCGATAGTTGATCCAATCGCCAATGCCCCCATGAAGGAAATTCCCCTACAAAACCTGCCAACCTTTCATGGATTAATCTCAGAAGACCCGGACACATTCTTATTTGAATTTTATGTCCTATGTAGAGGGTATGATTACACCTCTGAACCCCACAAATTAAAATTGTTCCCCTCCACTTTGAAAGGAGCAGCTCTACGCTGGTTTATGGGATTAGGGGGCGGAACTATAAACTCATGGGATGAGATGAAACATGCCTTCTTGACAAAATATCAGGATTATTGTAGAACCAGAGACTTAAAATATGAAATCTTTCAATTGAATGCGAAAGAAAATGAATCATTAGAAGAATATGTCGAGATATTTCAATATAATTTATAAAGATCACCCTATGTCACATTACCAGGTGAAGTACTTAAGGCAAATCTGATTAAGGGTATGAAAGATGAATGTGTAGAAATGTTGAATTTGATGGGGAAGGGTGAAATTTATCAAGAAACTTATGATGACATCGTCCTATTGTGCATCAGGTGCTCAAGAGGAAGTTCACGGACCAGATCAGGGATGCGTATCCCCCTCACCAGAAATAACAATATTACCAGTGGGGGTGTTACGCGAGCTGAAGTTGGTAATCTCTTAGAAAACTTCAAAACATATATTCTGAGCACTCTGACTACACAATTGGATGTATTGCAGGACAAACAGAAAAAAACAAAAGTAGAACAAACGTTGGCCATATTTTGCCACAGGTGCAGAAGAAAATATTGTCCAAGGGATTTCCCTTTGGATGTGGTTCAGGTTTGCGCTATCTGCGCCAAAGATCATGACATAGTACAATGACCATCACTTCCTAGACTGAAATATGTCTTTAGAGAAGTAGAATAAGAAATATAGTTATTATATCTGATGGCTCAACGTCATCAATGGCAGAATTGGCCTCCAAATACACTACAAGACCCTTCCTATTTCTTCTCTGGATAGTATAATCAACAGCAAGCTCCTAGTAGCACATGGAAGGGTCAATCGTTTACTAATCAGAATTGGCATCCCCAACAATACCCACCTGCAAATCCCACTTGGAAAAACCAACCCGCTGCAAATCCTGCTTGGAAGAATAAGCCAACTGCAATTTCCACTTGGCCTAACTCACAATATCCCACCTCATCCTGGAAAAACTAAAATAACAACATCTACCCTTCAAAGTGGCCCAAAATGACTACCCAAAACCCAAATTGGAATCAGAATTGGCAACGCCCCATGGGGATAAACAACCAACCCATGGGGATGGCCCCTCAAACTCAACCTACATTAAAAGCACCACTCTAATTGCCCCAAAATATGCAATCACAATTGCGCCCTCAACCACTATCCCATGCTCACCCAAATCCAAATAACAGACTGGCTCAACTCATCTAGATTATGGAGAATGGGGAAGGAGAGACCAACTCGATAGGGTGCAGTGAACTACGGTTGAGATCGGGGAGAATAATCTCTCCTGAAGAAAATAACGTCTTTCAAGAGCAGGAGAATGAAAAACAACCAGTAATAACACCTTCGACTATGGTAATAATAGAATAAATCGAGCAGGGGGGAAACATAGTCGAATCATAAGATCCTGATAAGGATGCAATGCCCTCCCCTATGTTCCCCGAAATATTGATGATAGAAAAACCGACCGTATATCCCAACTTCGACATTGTAGGGGAAATCAAGAATTTATATATCAAGATTCCACTCCTGCAAGCTCTCCAAGACATCCCAATTTATGCAAAAATGATCAAGGAGCTATGTGGGAGAAAGCCCATCAGAAAAATTAAAGATCCATCATCAACAGTCCGCGTGGTAGGAGCCTTATCTGATCTAATTTTAGGTAGACAAGAACCGGTCAAATATGCAGATCTGGGGAATCCCATAGTGACAGTTCATATCCAGGGCTTTTCTTTTCCAAATACACTAGCTGATTTGGGAGAAACCATCAACATCCTAACTATGGAAACCTACAATACCTTGGGTTTTGAATCCTTCAAACCCACCGCAATAATGTTGCAGTTGGAAGATCGATCGGTATTTCGACCAGTTGACACATTACATGATATATCCATCTCCATCGACTCTTGGGAATATCCGACGAACTTCCTCATCATCAACCCAAGAAGTGGACTTGAAGGGCATCCATTGATACTAGGTAGGCCATGGATTGCAATAGTAGATGCATACATAGGATGTCGAGCGAGTAATATGACAATCACTAGAGGGGTTATCACAAAGAATCTCATTTTGTATCCTCTTGCTAAGCCAAGCCCAACTTTCGTATATCCACAATTGCCACCACTGCGATACCCAGAGAAGGATTTACGAGCCCCTCTTACGTAGGAAGAAGCCCTCAGACTTAAAAACCAACTAGAGGATGATGTAATCAGTGGGTTTATCAATAGTCCAACCACCATGAGCAACCCGACCTGCGATAGTTGTCAACAGATGGGAAAACCAGGTCAGGCTGATGAAATGCCTTTGAAAGCACAAGTAGTTGCAGAACCATTTGAAAGATGGGCACTAGACTTCGTTGGCCCCTTCAATCCAAAGTTAAATCATAAGGCTTATATTCTAGTTGTAATGGACTACATGACTAAATGGGTAGAGGCATAAGCCTTACCAAATGCAACAGAAGAAGTAGTCATCAAATTTCTTTTCAAATTATTCGTACGCTATGGACTACCAAGAGAGGTAATTACTAATGGGGGGTCACAATTTATAGCTCATAGAATCACCACCACCCTGGATAATTATCATATTAAACACAAAATTACTTCTCCGTACCATCCACAAGCAAATGGGCAAGTAGAAAGCACCAATAAAGTCCTGGAGGCAATCGTGACAAAGACTTTCTCAAAAAATAGACAGAATTGGGCTTCTGAGCTCCCAAATTCCTTATGGGCTTATCGCACAACATGGTGTAATACCATTGGCTACTCTCCTTATCATTTTGTCTATGGCACAGATCTTCCCAATCGAGTTTGAAATCAAGACTCTAAGGATGGCCCAAGAAATCAGACTGGATCTTACAAAATCACATAAACAACGCCTTCAACAAGTCAACGAATTGGATGAAGCACGCCTGTCTGTTGTAGAGCGCACAACTGTTATTCAACAACAGAGAACGACCTAGCACAACAAGCATATCAAGAAAAAATCATTTAAAAAAGGTGATTGGGCTCTCCTCTATGATTCCAAATTTCAGGATTTTCTGGGAAAATTACAGACACGATGGCTAGGACCATAGGAAATCAATGAAGTCCATGATAATGGCACAATCACATTAAGCACCATCGATGGGTCTGGATCTCCATTTCGGGTCAATGGACACCAGTTACAACTCTATCATCAGTCGCCCTCAAAAGAATATTTCTACCAAGAAGTAAGTAAGGACCCTACCGTTCAAATTTTGGCTGGATGGGAAGGTAATCCAACCACCCCAACTCCATAAATGTTGAATTCTATTGACACTGTAAATACTATATATAATTTTTTTCTGTAGATTTTATTTATTTATTTTTATTATTTTTGACAGTCATTCGAGAAAATCAGAACTAGGGAGGATAACTGTAATGAACTCAATTAACACTCTTTTCTGTTCCGAACTCCTGCTTCATCTCATCACCCAAACCCTGTCTTTCACAGAGAAATGAATGTGTCATGATTCAACAACAACAATTGGACAACTATAATGAAATTCATAACATTAACAAACCATCCACTACTTAATTTTGAAATAAACCAACTCATAAATGAATTTAGTTGATGACTAATCAACCCTGGATTCAAGCAAAAAACATTTCCAGGTTTCTAAAATTTACCTATTCAGATGGTTAAAAACCTAACAATTGCTGTTCCTTTTGTGCGCTTGCTGTTCCTTTGAATGGAACAATTGCTGTTCCTTTTGTGTGCTTTCTGTTCCTTTGAACGGAACAATTGTTGTTCCTTTTGCGCATCCGCTGTTCCTTTGAACGGAACAATTGTTGTTCCTTTTTGTGCGCTTGTTGTTCCTTTGAATGGAACAATTGTTTTTCCTTTTGCGCGTCCATGGTTCCTTTGAATGGAACAATTGTTGTTCCTTTTGTGCATCCCCTGTTCCTTTGAATGGAACAATTGTCGTTCCTTTTTTGCGCCCGCTGTTCCTTTTGCACACTTGTTGTTCATTTTACCATTCCTTCCCTACATTGCTGATAAAATGCTAAACCATTCCTTTGGGGTACAACTTTCACCAAATAATTTTCACCAGCATTATTTCTAACGGTCTATCATTATTTTGTGGACTATCTCCCATACCTTATCAAATTGTTTTTTGGATCACTTTCTTCGAAATATCTTAAACCTTGTTCATAACCTATAACCACCATAATTCGTTTCTTTTCCCTTATACATACAAATAAACTTAAATGATATCTCGCATTTATAATTAATAAGGATTCTGCGACACACTTTTACTTGGCATCCTTACACTTCTTAACACCATCCCTTACTCTTAAGGAATAGATGAGCCTCCCTTCATACACTTAAAAAAAAAACAAAAAAAAATCAACAAAATTTCTTTCTTTTCCCACAAAGAATAGGGGGTCTCATCATGAGCCAACCTACCATGATCATTGGATAATAACATAAGTGACATTCCAATTATGGCTACCACACCAGGGCAATGGCCTTTGACATTTTCTTTTGTCAAAGGACAAGAGGTCTCATCACAAGCTGACTTGTTCACTTAAGTTACACTCTAGTGAGTGGCATTATCATCATCTGGATACCAAACCAGGATAATAGTCTTTTTTTTTCGGGAAAAAATTAAATAAATTAATATATATATATATATATATATATATTGTTTTTCAAAAAGAATAGGGGGTCTCATCATGATCCAACCTACCATGATCATAGGATAATAACATAAGTGACATTCCCATTATGGCTACCACACCAGGGCAATGGCCTTTGATAGTTTCTCATCAAAGGACAAGGGGTCTCATCATGAGTTGGCTTGTTCACTTAAGTTACAATCTAGTGAGTAGCATTATCACCATCTGGCTACCAAACCAGGATAATGGTCTTTTTGGAAAAGATGATTCAAATAATTATCAAGGATACAGGCTCATCTAAGGGTTAAAAGGCAACCCTGTCAAGGCTATGGATGCCTGCTAGAAATAGTGGCTCTGCCTGTGGTATGGAAGTTTACCTTAAATGCCAAGTTTCTGTGTGTCTCTAGATTTCCTTCACTCAATCACGAGGCTATCATTTCGGTTGTATTCAATAAAACAGGAAAGTAACAACATTATGATATGTGGGATATTATTTAAATGAACAGATTTAATTTATTCAGCGTATGTATCCTTAAAGAATTCTTTTGAGTATAGGTATATTTCAATTCCATGAAAGAGGAATAACGTTTAATGCTTACCGTTAAAATATGTTGTTTGAAAATTAATCATTGATCCCCATTGGCAACGACAATACAATTATTACCCCTCACCATCAATACCTACACTCATTACTTTCCCCTACGTTGACGGTCGAGGTCGACCTTTATATTAATGAGGGGAGTGGATGCTTGACACACTTCTCGATAAAGATAGTAATGATTGTAATAAATACCCACATTTCTAAACACTTGCTGTCTTTGATATTTGCTATTTTCGGTAATCTTTCCTCCGAGCTGGTCTAACCAAGTCTGCTACTAGGAACAATAGTCGTCCACATTTTCTCACAAAATGGGTGGCAAAGGTGTGCGCAGGGAGCCAACTTTACTATAGGTTACATATCAAGAAAGAGAAATCCTACACCGGTTGGGGTGGACGAAGTACTTCAACCGTCTACAAGGATATGACATGAATGTCACACTTGGATTCTTTTAGAATATGCAGGGAGAAATCTCTATGGTGCGAGGCATACAAATATCAATCACCCCAGAAATCTTAGCAGAGGTCACACGCCTCTCTAACACGGGTATTCAATGGACAAGAAGATACACAACACTGAAGGAAGATGTGGAAACTTTCACAGACCCTGGGGAAGAATTGGATAAGAAGGGAAAGGGACTTAATCCCAGTACCCTCAGAGAACCATGGAAGGAACTGGCAGGGATAATTCAATGATACATCACCTGTGATGGACGATACAATGTAATTAGACCTCGCCACCTCAAATTGTTGGCAACTTTAAAACAACAGTTAGTACTTAAACTACCTTTCTTTCTGAATTCCATATTACATGAGGTTGCCTTAAGAACACAAAAGTCCAAGGATCCTATTACTGTTATCAGTCACCATAGATTAGTTAAAATGATAACAAATAAAGCACTGAGTCAAACTCAATTGACCTGGGATAACCTGATTGAGGCCAATAGACCTCCACAACTGGAGCAACCTGAATTATGCCATGAAGACCCACCATAAGAAATTGAAGATAGACAGACAGAGGAGACTACCGCCCAAAGAGAAATCCCATCTCCTCAAACCAAAGCTGAGGCAGACCCTGCCCAAATCACAGAGGCCCAGACCTCACAAACACATGCATTAACGAAAAAGAGGAAGAGAGCAACAACTGCCCCTAAAACCATCATTCATACAAGGATAAGAAGAAAATGAATTCATGAAACAACTGAAGCAATTCAAGGTACAACAAAATAGCCCGAAGAACTTCAGAATTCTATAGAATAGTCTCCATGGGAGAATGTTTAAGAAATTGGGAAAGCAGAATAGACCTCACAAAGGAATGATCAGGAAGACACCCAACCAGCATTAGAGCATCTGACAGAACAATTTTTGAAGAGCTATGAGGTAGAAATATCCCAGGTTTTGGGAAGCTTGGGAACCTCAATTGACAGAGGCACAAATAATCTAGAAAAATGACCATAACAAGCCTCCTCTTCAAAACCAGCTGAAGATTTTCCTGATATTGAAATGTCTTTTTCAGAGGACACAACACAGGAAGAACTTCATTTTGAAATAAGAAGCCCTCTTGGACAGACAAAACATTTGGAAGGAATAGAGGAACAACCATCTGTTGGTCAGAATGAAGAAGACATTGAGACCTCTCATAAACAAAAGTAAGCCAAGAGCCATAAGAAAATTAGAAAGTTAAAAAAAGAAAACAAACTGTTGAAGAAAAAGGCTAAGAAGGCTGAAGTATTAAAGCAGAAGGTGGGTAAACTCAAGGAAATTCTTAAGGAATTGAGGAAACAGTTAGAACAAGCAGATAAGGCCCATAGAAGAAATAAAAACAAAAGGGCCAGAGTGCAAGGAAGAAACCCTCTTCCTAAAGAAGTAGTCAGTACAAATTCTGTAGGGATGCAGACAAACACCCCAGTATTAGAGAAAATATCTCAACTCCTTGAGCATAATGTTACCATCAAGAGATTGGAGGAAGAATTGATGTAGTCTCAACAAACCCTGGTTCAAAACAGAAATGAATTACTAAATATGGAAGAGCATCAGGCACTCCAGTCCCAGAAATAGAGTGCTATTGTGGACAGACTGGAAGAAGAGCTTACATAGGCCCATCAATCATTAACTCAATGCAGGGAAGAGATGGGCGCTATGGAAGAATACCAAGCATCCCAATCTCAAGCACATGGTGTCACCATTGATAAACTAAAGGCAGAGTTGGGACAAGCCCAACGAGCATTGGCTTGACACCAAGATGAGATGGTCACTAGGGCTGAACATCAAAATATTGTTAAACAACTGAAGGACATGACAACAACAGAGAGTGAGACCTATGCTGTGCTCACCAGAGCCCAATGGAAGGTAAAAAGGGTGCAAACCCAATTTGAAAAAGCTTTGGAGCAAATTAAAGAAATTTGTGATGTCTACTCTGATGCTATTAATTGCAGAGCCCCTGCCACCAATCACACTTTATTCTTACTAGAATGATATCTATTATTGAGAGTGAAGGCCATCAGATCAGGTAAACCTATTTCATTTTCCACTATAACTAAGTTTATTTCATGTTTTAGAGAGCAGGACAAAAATGTACAATACTTTCTGTGTGAGTTGTACTTTCATAATTTCATTATGGAAGAAGAAAGGAAAGATAACCCTAGCCCATTCATAGGTGACATACAGTTTCAGGCATTTCTGTCATTTACTCAGAACCAAGTCAGATGGGGTAAAGCTCATAAAACCTTCCTATCTAAGTAATAAACTCGACTGGGACGACTGCTTCACTGCCATAAACCAGTTGGAACAGAGTATACTTATGCAAGTTATTTGTAGTAGTCTTGTAATCCCATAATACTATTGGAACCCTTTCATCTCAGTCATCTTTATTTGTGAAACATACCTTGGTTAACCCTCTCTCCAGAATCTTGTTGAAGGCTTCAACTGTACCATTTTCTTGTGGATGATACAGGCTACTTTTGTGATGTTGAATGAGGAACTCACGGGTGAGAGTGGCTATAGTTTTGACGATGAAATGTGCACCTTGATCACTAGTCAAAATATGAGGGAATCCAAAATGAGTGATGATGTTTTCCAATCCCAACTTATATAAATGTCCTGTGATTAACTAATAGTCATAAGCATAGACCATTAGTTTCCTCTTCTGAGTTTAAGAATACTAATCAGACATAGTGCCAATAGTGAGAAACAATGTAAAATCAGAAAGGTAATTATGGATAGCCTAAATCTTAAAAATATCTACCTATGGCAACTGATAATCTAGAACTCCACCAGTCTCTCCTGACTCCAATCGAGATAAATGATCGGGGCCAACATTTAATATTCCTAGCTTGACAATTGTAACAACCCTCCATTACGCCTAAGAAAAAGCGAAGCACAAAAGGTAAAAAAAAATTTGCATTAAGAAATTAACATCAACACATGATCACAACAATGCCTAATCAACAACATCATAAGTAAAAGCAGTACTAGCTACTCATCATGGAAATCACTAACGACACATTCATCGCATCAATGAAGGTTAGTGACACATAAACATAAGTAGCATAGAAGATCATCACATCATAATCATTTGGAAATGGTTTACAACACATACAATCAGGTAATGAATATAAAATGACTACTCTCCCGACCTACCCTTCAAGGTTAGGACCTCCAGGACACATAAGTAATTCTCAAGCCCAAGTTCCAATTGATTTTAACCATTTAAGGTCTCAGGGCTGGCGACTGTTATGAGGAACAAGGAGGTGTCTACATCCCACTAACAGACTAGTCCAATCATCAACTAGATCCATCCATAAATCCTATTCATCAATTAATCATGGCGCAAGGGTAATCAATATCATTATTAATCATACATCGACAATTAAATATTCACTGCCTGCTAGAGTAAACAATTCTAGAGCAATCACATGTCAACTTAAGTAAAGGTGCAAGAGAAAGATAGTCACTAAATCAGTCATATATCTAATAAATTCATGACTCCATATTAGTTAACATTTAAATTCAAGGTGCAAAAGAATAATGACAAAGTAATCACGTGCCCACTTAAATTAAGGCACGCAAGTGCATTTTGTTACTAAACTAATCATGCATCACCATTATTGCAAGGAGCGTGGGTAATCAAGATAAATCATTTTACATCCATCGTTAATCCTATGTGCAAGAAATCCAATAATTTAATCACAACATAATCCATGACGCAAGGTAAATTTATAACTCAATCATTCATCAATTATTAATTATTCATTTCATTAGAGAAAACTATCGATTTATCTCATGGCGCAACCAAGCTATCTACTCAACCAATCGTACATCAATTTAAGAGAAGCAATAGTAAATTATACACATATATTTATACATCAATGTTGTTCATAATGTGGAATTCATCAACATTTATATCGTGGCGCACAAATGATTTATTTACTTAAGCAATCACCCCTCTAGATTATTCAAGGCGCGCAAGCAATCTAATTGTTAAATTGATCACACATCAACATTAATCAAGGCACTCATGTAATCAAATCACATCCAAACATTCAATACATCTCTTTTAATACATTGCACAAATTAAGTATCAATTCCAAATTCATGCGCAAAGTAATTATGTTTTTCAATGAAGCTTACAATTTACATTGTAAAGTCCCCAACTTAGGTGCTATTAATCTACAATAGTCCTTCAACAATTTAATTCATACTGAAGTAAATTCGATACATCACCTATAATTCATGCGAGAATATAATTCTTTCATTCATTTATAGACTGACCCCAAAATAAATCAAGCATTCAATAGAGCCTTTTATTGACAGGTCATAGATATCTAAAGTGTTCATTAAAATTAACATTGAGATATATAATGACACTTAAGAATGAATATTAAACTTGAATACTTCTCAACATCATAAGGAAAAGGATAAATATTAAACTATTCGATCGTATTGAAAGAATATATCTGCCTTTGAATATTACTAACTAAAATCAAAAGAAACTAAAGGACACTCCAATGTGTAGGGAATCTTCTAATGCCGAAAAAAAAGTGTAGGAATAAGAAAAAGGAAGGGACTTAATAACTCAGAGACATGAAGGAAAATGTAGAGTTGGTAAATTCCCCAACAATGCAGAGGTAATGAGGAAAGTTTTTGGAAAAAATAGTGATAAACACGTAGAGATAAAGAAGGTAAAAACTCATGCTGGTTCCCCCACAAGCTAGCACGTTTTACACAAAAAACCATAGAGATGAAGATGGTAAAATACATGCTTATTTCCCGCACAAGCTAGCACGTTTTACACATTAAAACACAGAGATAAACATGGTATAACCACATGCTAGTTTCCCCTAGAAGCTAGCACGTTTTACACTAAAAACGCAGAGATAAAGAAGGTAAAAAATCCTGCTAGTTTCCACCACAGGATGAGCATGATTTACACCCAAACACAAAGATAAGGAGAGTAAAAACTCTTTCTAGTTTCTCCCACAGTCTAAGCATGTTTTACACCAAAAAAATAGAGGTAAGGAGGGAAAAACTCCTGCTAGTTTCCCCCACAGTCTGAGCACGTTTTTACACCAAAAACACAGAGGTAAGGAGGGAAAAAAAACTCTTGCTATTTCCCCCACATCTTGAGCACATTTTTATAACAAAAACAAAAAGGTAAGGAAGGTAAAAAATATTGCTAGTTTCCCCCACAATCTGAGCATGGTTTTACACCAAAAACGTAGAGGCAAGGAGGGTAAAAACTATTGCTAGTTTCTCCCATAGTTTGAGCATGTTTTTATACCAAAAATGAAGAGGTAAGGAGGTTAAAAACTCTTGCTAGTTCCCCCACATTTTGAGCACAATTTTACACCAAAAACGTAGAGGTAAGGAGGGTTAAAAATCTTGCTAGTTTCCCCCACAGTCTGAGCACATTTTTACACCATAAACGCAGAGGTAAGGAGGGTAAAAAATATTGCTAGTTTCCTCCACAGTCTGAGCACATTTTTACACCAAAAACACAGAGGTAAGGAGGGTAAAAACTCTTGCAAGTTTCCCCCACAGTCTAAGCACGTTTTTACACCAAAAATGTAGAGGTAAGGAAGGAATAACACATCAAGAGACAACGAGTTTAACGCCAAGAGCATACACAAGGACATACAGTTCCAAACTGTTAGATACAGGGAACTTGAAGCAATTACAGTTGAGCAAGGGCGAGAACACACACAGATCTTAAAAGGAAAACACAGAAAAAAAATCGCTAAGGTTTTAAATACACTAAAAATAATTGCAGACGCTACATCGATAATGGAAACGCTGAAGGGGAAAATACATCTGACATAGTCATTTGTAATCTAATACATCTTAGCAAAAATTCCTGGATCAACAATATTCTAGATACATCAAACAAAAATAGATGTCGCAACCAAAGTACGTTCAACGGAGTTTAAAACTTTTACCTCTAAAATATGAACACAATACAATGCTCAATAAAATATCGTAGCTGACAACGAGAGGTCGAAGATGTTCTCTTGCTCTTGTGCTCCGTCCAGCTCCCCACTTGCTAACCGTGAAGACTTCACCTGTACCTCCCGACCAACTCTAGGGGTACTCTTCTTCCCCCTTAGCCCCCCGAGCCACAAAGGGGCCACACACGAGCACAACCCAAAAACTCTAGCTCCCAGCTCACCTCTCAAGGTCGAGCTACCACTCTTTTTTTCGAGCTGGGTATCCCAAATATCACAAGTAAATTCAGTCAAAGAAATTCCGGTAGCATAACTTTACTCATACCAATCATGATCCATTCCTCCTCTCAGCCATTACTTTTATAGAATTTTTCTTACTGACCACTTGCCATTTCCACGTTTAATTCGTTTAATTAAAAATTTATTAGGAATGACTTCCCCCATACACTTGTCACCTGTTCCCTTAGTTGCACCAATAAATTCACCATTTAATTTAATTAAATGTCAATTTCCCTCACCCATCCTAAAAGCGCTCCTAAAATCACTCCTATTTGTCCCTTTATTCCCTCTATTTCATTTTTAATGACTGACGCCTTTCTAAAACTTAGTTGTGTTTAATTTAGGAAAGTTCTTTAGTTAGACTAGATTCCTTTCTATGCTTCCACATTACTTTTTACATCTATTTACTTTCTTATCTTAGTTCCAATTTGGTATTCTTTTGCACACATTTATATAATTAAATCTTTAGATATAAAATTTTAGTCCTTTAATTTCTAACTTGATTTTTTTTTCTTCATCCCACACCATTTATTAAATTTGTAATTTAATTTTTTTAGTCTTCTTACCCACTTAACTTAGGCTCAAATTTTTAAAATAGGATTATAATTTTTAAGGGGATTTCATAATTAATAAAAATTACTCATTTAATATTTATTTTAAGTCCAACAATGTAAAAAAAAAAAAATGTTTTCTAGGCACCTAGGTTCATTGACTCACCTTTATTAGAATCATGAAATCCCCTTCAAGACGCACTCTGTGCTCTAAGGGTGCCACCCTCCTTTATTCAAGTTTTATTTATGCGACGTGCCCTTCAAGACACAATACGTGCTCCAAGGGTGCCACTTGCCTTTGAATAATTTTGGTAGTTGTCCAACCCTTGGATTCAATACTCCATCAGGAGACCTTGTGAGAGACTAAGGGACTCTAAGGAATAAGGACCCTACCTTATTGCGTGCCCTTTAGAATCTTCATGAGCGACTGTCTCAGTCTGGCCTCAAGGAATCATGGATCTCTCGAACTAGGTAATCCTTAACCTACAATTCGAGCCACGACGAGAGTGCTAGTAGGTTGTGGCAGGGATGCTGCCACAACCTCTCCCTCAATATATGGTTGTTGTGCATGGACCCTTTACTCCTTATGTGAGTCTGATTAGCAAGAAATTTTCAACATGCATCCATCAATGAAACACTATCAACGATCCATAAACAATATCATAATATACTCAATCATATGCCACATATGCATAAATACAAATACCCTAGCCATATATAGTACACTCCCTGACTCGATCCAGAGTCCAAGGAGGTCCATTGATGCCATAGACATCCTTAGTCTGTCGAGTTTCCTGCACACTCAGGAGAAACCCGTCAATGGCACCTGTCTATACATAGATATCAAATAACATAACATCATAATCCAACAACATCATCATCTAAATCCATAAGAGAAACAAACAAAAATATACAAAACCGGATCACTTGCATGCAAGTGTCATAAAAAAAAAAGTCAAATCATGTGCATGCAAGAACAGTATGTTACAACTAACATTTGATTTTCCTGGCTTGACAATGAATTCAAAAGAAAACTCTTGAAAGAGAAACACACATCAACAAATTATGCCTTCTAACACAGGCTTAGTGACCATATATTTTAGAGTGGAATGATCAGTAAATAATTTAAAATGACCTCCTAACAAATAATGTCTACACTTTTTCAAAGCATAAAACATTTCCAAACCTTCCCTTTTAGTGGTAGTGTAGTTGTGCTCAACCTAGGAAATCATTCTGCTAGTGAAGTAGATGGGATGATCTAGATTTCCTTCCACAGGTTGCACAAGGATGACACCCAAAGTGATGCCAGAAGCATCGATCTATACATGAAATTTCACATTCCAATTCAGATATATCAGAATAGGGGAAATACTCAACTTTTCTTTGAGGGTATCAAAGTCTTTATCACACTTTGTATTCCAACTGAAGGCTTCGTACTTCTTCAACAACTTCTCCAATGGGGCAGTTATGCTTACATGATTCCGGGTAAACCTGCGATAATATATAGTGTGACCCAACATTGACCACAACTATTTGGTAGTCATAGGAGGAGGCATATTCAATATCACAACAATCTTGACAGGGTCAACCAAAACTCCTTCCCTACATATTATATATCCTATAATTTTTATAAAAGGTACACAAAAGATACACTTCATTAGGTTTAAATAAATCTATAGCTATTTGCAATGATAACACATCAACCATAGTAAACCGATGTGATCCTTCGATAGGCTATACAAGATCCAATCATCCATATATACTTCAAGGCACTTATGAATAAAGTCATGAAAAGCGACAATAACTATTAGAGAGAAGATAGATGGGATGTTCTTCAGCCCAAAGAGCATGACATTATATGCAAAATAACCCCATTTTGTGGTGAAAGTAGTCTTTCTCATATCCTCTTCAACAATTCTAACCAGATGATAACTTGCAAATCCATCTATAAAATAGTATGCTTCCTTTCCAGCCACATATTCTAGTACCTCATGACTAAAGGGAGCTAGAAAAGGATCATGTATGCAAGCTGGGTTCAAGATTTTGTAGTCAATGCAAAACATGATATCATCGATACCCTTATTAATTTGTATCACAATGGGACTAATCCACTCAACATAAACCACAGGGAAAATCAACTCGGCTGCTAACATTCTATCAATCTCTTTCTTAACCTTCTCCTTGACTTTCATATTCAAACAATACAGTATGTGTTTGACATGATTAGCATCTAGTTTTAATTCGATCCTCATTTCTCCTAAATCTCCCTTAATTCCCTTCAGCTCTGAAAATATCTTAGGAAAAACATCTTCATACTCCCACAATAGATCATGGATCTCTTTCATTTTTTTTATCATCCCATTAGTTCCCTATAGATGTCATTGAGATTCTTACTAGAAAACAAGAAGTCACGATAAAATTGATTTTGAAATGTCTTCCAACAAGATGTTTATCTTATTGTCTCTTCGTGCATGTACAAGGCCTTGGGAATTGTTCCCAAAGAGTGGAAGAATTGATGTGTCCACATATAGGAAGGAAGTTGTGCAACTTTCCATACTTTTAGACAATGCTCAATGTGTGCAAATGGGTTAGACTAACCATCATATATTTCCAAGGATAGAATCTGACTTTTCTACCCCTGTTTTGGTCCCAACTATTGTATGTGCATAACAAGATGAACACGATGTTGAATAATAGACTTGAATTTGTCCCAATATGAGAGGGTTCCTTTGTGATAAGCCCACCGCCTTGATGGAGAAGACTTCAGGGCTAGGTCAAGTGTTGAGATTCTTTGTTCTGTCACAAGCTTAGCCTCCATGTCGATGAAAAAACTGTGCATATCTAAGGTACCATCATATTTTGTATACTCATTGATTTTTGTTCCAATCCACCTCACTTCTCTGACAGTTGCTCAATTCCTGGAGAAATTTTCATACCTTGCCTATTGCCAATTGTCAAAAGTCGCTTCAAAATATTCATCCACCGACTCAATGCTTCACCAACTTACAGATCCATCTGTAGTGGGTTTAATGTAATCTGCTCGGTTTCCTACAATAAGAGCATATCGTTGATCTATGACGTCTCCCTCCATATTATCATTAGCTGGTTCAGTGTATGTTAGACCCTGATATGGATCTAGTGGTTGAGTAACCTTTGTGCCATCTGATTCGAAGGTCATAGTTTCCCTCTTAATATTGATGAAAACATACTTTTCATAGGACCAATCAATTCCCAATAGAGAAGGATAAGGATCCTTCTCCGCCATTATTTCGATGACCTCAAAATCAACTACCGACTTGACACTAACCAAGTCTACTTCAACATTTTGCAGCCTCCCCATATGATAGATGCAGTACTAATTATCCATCTGCAACTGAATAGGGGAATATACGAGATTGTGCTTACCTATTTCTTCCCAAGTCTTCTTTGGAAGAATGTTGATGTCAAAACCTAAATCTAACATAGCATCTCTGATCTCATAGTCATCGATGTGAGTATTCAAATTGAAATCCTTGCCATATCTTCTTTTCCTTCTATGGATTCTACCTGTATTCGTTTATGGAAGATTAGCGGTGATAAGATCCTTTGGGTTTCCCTCAAATCCCAATTCCAACTTGATTGTGTTCCACAACTTCCCAGTAATATGTGCATCATCCAATATGTCAAAAAAGAGATGTAGCTATAGATCAATATCCTTTTGCGCTTTTCCTAAGTGATACCTTTAAAAATATGGTTCTCTAGTATCCTTTGGTTGTTGGGGATTTGAATTAAAGATTAATTACACAACTTCATGCATCAAAGAACCTTGCATTTTCTTAAACAACTCAAATGCACTTTTAAATAATTCCTTTCATCGCATAGGATAATACTTTATATTTTCAAGAATGGCCTTCTAGATTTTTAGTTGATGGGGACTTTTTGCATCTGCATTAGTTTTTTCACCTCCTCCAGTGAAAATATTAATATTAGGCCTCTCGTTGTTAGCTATAGTTCTGGGTTCAGAATTTATTAGGTTGGAACCTCTCTACCTGGAATGATCTTCCCATTTGGAAATAATATATGGACAATCTTCTGTAGCATGGGTGTTGTTCTTGCAATGTGCACACCAAGGTCTTCTTGGAAGTGGATAGTCTCTAACCAAATGTCCATGTTCCTCACAATTGTAGAAGTGAATTTGTCATATTTCACCAGTTCATCCTCCCCGGTATTCTCCTCCACCTCTGCGACCACTTCTAGGTCCTTGAGGTCCTTTATTGATCCTGAATGCATATCGATCCAATATGTCTGCAAGTGCATCCAGAGCTCTACACTAATTAGTATTGTGTAACAATGAAACACAAAATTCACAATACATGGTATTTGATGCAGGAGTGTACTTCTGTAAAATTCAAAAATCCCTTGAATAATTCCCATGACTTCTAAAAATATCACAATACTTGGTACTCTAACCTCCTTGATTATTCAAGAAAGTATGGTATTAAATAGGACGATGAAACAACGCTGTAGTAGCAACCTGTGCAACTCCTCCCGCTGGCCCCACTTGTGGAGGAGCTATATTAGAAGGACCTATACCCATTAGTCTTAGACACTCATTATCCACATGACCTTCCATGTAACAACCCGTATACCCGACTTGCAATCGACCTACTTTCATAAGGGTTAATTCTTGATTTTTCTCAATAAACACATAAATTTGGCCCTGCAATTAGGGATGATTTTAAGGATGGAAATTTATATGAAAATGTAGAAACATGGGTTAATATTACTAGTCCTAAATATGAAAAATGTAAAATTTTTGGCGATAGTTTTGTAAAAATATTCAAATTTATAAGGATTTTATATACTCTCTATAAAATTTTGGTGATTTTTAGGTAAAGTAATTTTATTCTATGGAATTTGGGTGAATCGGTTTTAGAAAAAATGGAAATTGGTGAATTGTTTTTTGGGAAAAACCATGGAAAATTAGCCCATTTGAAAAATTTATCCCCTAAAATCATCTATGCCTGTAATTGCACAATATTAGTGTCCTCGATAATCCCCATGCTTCTAAAGTTCCTTGGATAACCTGCGATAGCCTGGATCTTCATAGATTTATCTAGTGCTTCTCCCAAAGTGGCTATCCTTTGCTATGTTAGAGTAATATCTATCAAAGGAAACACCCCTGAATAAACCATTCTCTCTGATGATACTCATGGATAGGGTTGGATAATTTTCCTATCACGTCCTTAAACCTATGGTTGTACTCCCAAGCAGACTCACCATACCTCTACTTTATCTCCCGCAACTCATAGATAACTTGTTGTTCAGACTAAGGTAACCTGAATTTTGCTATAAAACTCTGCTTCACCTGCGCAAGCGTGAAGGGTTTCCCTTGATCCCTTGGCTTGGTTTCCTTCATGTACCATTTCAAATCCTGACCTCTTAGGGTAGTCTGGAACTCAACCAACTTGTTCGAATATAAAGTTCCGCGAGACCTCCAGATGGATTCACATAAAACCAATGTTGTTCAACATACTCATCACCTTTCCCCAAAACTTTAGGGTATTGGGTGAGAGATTCTTCATGTTGATTCACCATCAAGGGATTTTGAAATACTACTAAAATGAACCCTGACAGTCTTGGTTGTGACACAACTGAAAAACTTGCTACACTTCCACTACTACTACTACCACTTGAACTTGCTGGACTTGAAGGATTAGAAATAACATAAATGATAGAAAGCTTTGTTATAGAAATTACCATATTTATGGATGGCTCTGGGGGAATGGGTGATTCAAGGATTGTTTCTTTACCTCCAAGGTGAAATTATTTAATTTTGGGGGTCTCATTTGTTTGTAGTGTTGCATTGATATCTTGATGCAATTTGACATCTTTTGGTGTTGCAGGTTTCGATTCTCCCGCAACTTGTTTAGAGGTTTTGGATGAATATTCTCTTTCAACGATGACATTGATCCTTAATCTATCATCCATATCTTATAAAATTCCTTCCTCTTGTCTTCTTCTTCCAGAAACTTCACCTCTTTCACCAAATCTCTCCTTCAACCATCGGTTGGCCAACGTTCCTTATCTCTTTAACTCTCTCAATTATGCTAACGATTTCCTATGACTACTCTCAAATCCAATCTCATTTCATGACTGATCGAACCTCTTCATCACTTTTTTCATCTATTTTTTCCACCTCTTCTCAAGAAAAAATACTCTCTTCTGAGCTGGTTCATCCCTTGCACTTTTCTTTTAATGCCCCCCCATATCTCCCACAAAATATTCCTTGAACTAACTCCTGAATCCTCTAATAAATCACCCTCTCCTAAGTGCAAGTGTTTACGTTTCCATGTTAGCTGAAGGAACATGAAACATTCCTTCTTCTACTAATAAAATCTTGATCCACAAGGGAATTTCTCACAAAAGTATTCCTCTATCTCCTTCTTTAAATATTGCTTCAGCCTTTGAAAAAGCTTAATGATTTTTTGCAGCAAATTTGATAATTTAACCCTCCAGAATAGTTTGCACCAAAAAATACACAACACGAGAGATCAAATGATCTAAATGGTGAAGAGATGCTAAACCCTCAATGGTCCTGTTATTCCAGAGTCTGTACTTAAGGCTTAGAAGTACAATGTCTAGTTATATGAAAGTGAGTAAGGGGTAGAGATGGAAGAAATGTCCACCTTCGGCAAGAGAAGCTAGGGCCTATTTCTAGGTTGTTGTCTAGCTTCCAAGTGTTCCTGGATGTTTATGTCTCTTTCAATCGCTGCCCATGAGCGTTCCAACTCCACCCGGGTAGTGGCTGTTTTAATAATAGTATCAAAAAGATTTAAGGCAATATGTGTTTGATCTGATAGTCTGGGTTGGATGTTAGGCTGTCTTGTCACAGGGACAGTCATAGAGGAACAAAATGATAAGAAAATATCAAATAACTTTTTAGATGTTGTCTCGATTTCGGTCGTATAAAGGAGAGTTTATAGCTCCGATAGTGAAAACAGGGTGCAAACGAAAGGTCCTTTCCTGTAACTGAGTTATATTTTAATAAATGTGTATGAAGTGTAAGAAAAACATTAAGCTATCTATCATGTAAGGATCCTATCAAGGGAGAATCTCACTCATAAACATAGGAAGAAAAAGATAAGAAAATAACCTGATGAAGCATAAAATATAAATAGAAATCTAAAGTGTTCACTGGTCTTATACCTACTGATAGCCAGTACAGAGGAAAAATGGTAAACAATATAGACAACTAAAATTTATTCACTGTAGTAGAGGTTGTACTAAATTATAGCGAAACATTCATCGAATACATATATGAAATGAAATTAGATATGGAATACAAGAAAACAAACTCATAACACAGTTGTGACGAAATCAAGATTCTTCGGATTTGCTTTGGATTAACTCTCGAGGGAGAAAATCTCTATTACAATCGACCCAAAAAGGTCCAACCTTTGTTCCTTCCTTCTATTATATATTTATACAGATTTACATATGATGGAATCTCAATCGTTCCAGGATTTTTAGTTACAACAAGAAGGAGATCAATCGTTTCATTTCTTTATCTCTGTCTTTATTTAGTACCAAAATCCTGCCCTTTCGCATGCTCGGTACAAGTGACACATTTCTCCACCAGCCGAGATATCAACCTAGAAGGCTCCGCTTGATAATTGGCCTAAAAAATATAACAATCTCTGACTAATTGTGGTAACCTTTCTTCCATCTGTCGGTCTAGGGTGTCGATGGTGCACAATCGCACACTTGGTTTAATAATCCATTTATCTATTTGAACTATGTCTGCCTGAGTTACTTGTGAGACTTCGGCCGAATCTCTTTCTTCTTTCTCATTTATATCAAGCGAGAATTTCGCTATAATCATTTGGTTCAATGTCTCAACATTTCTCTCACTATAAATGCCTAACATACCTCCATCTATAGAACCGAAGGCCTCTTCCTAGGATTTCCTTATCCTCTTGGCTTGCAATTTTCCTTCTGATATGCTGCATTCCCATTCTTTCAACAAAATATTACCTCGGGTTTGTTCTGAAATGGAAAACTCAGAACCATTTTCCGATTCCCTGTTTGTTGTAGCTATTACAACCTCTTGAAATGCGACCCGAGCTACTCCAACTTCTCTCTCTCTGATAGATAAGTTTTCCAATACTTGATCAACAAGTAGGCAGTTGTCTCGAATCGTCTTTGCGTTGGCAAGTAAACTTCGCTGAGCTAAAGAAACTCTGCTCCGAATCTCCATAGCCTGGGACTGGAATATCCCGATGTTTATAACTTGGCTTTCGACGAACTATAATCTAACCTGTAGCTGCCCTATCAAGTTTGTTTGCTGGCCTACCTGTATTTGACTGGTTTGAGCTACCAGCTCTGCTTGTTCGAGCTTAGCTTTGAGCAACTCGATTTCCTTTTTATCGGCCATCCTTGCTTGTTATATTCCTGTGTTCGCCTGGTCCTGGGCAATTTCCTTTGCTGTGGCTAGTTTGGCTTCTAAGGTTTTGATGAGGTGATTTTTTCGCTTCAGCTGATTTTTCAAAACCCTGACTGAAAATTGGTTTTCCGTAGCAAACGCCCCTAATGTCCCGGCTATTTCTATCGCGAATTCTTCTTTCTTCTTATCTTTCGCATCGGTCAACACCTTAAATTTCTTGGCCGTTGATCCTGCTTCTTGATAGAATTCTCTTTTTACCACATCTTTTCTCTTTTTATCAAAAAATAACTCATTTGGAGGGAGCTCTTCCATCCTTATAGGTCTCAGTTTTTCATTGAAAATCCACCCTACGTATATGTTCCCTTGATTTGAATGTAAGGGAGTAATGGAGGCGATGGTATCTCCGATTTTCTTAGCTGATTGGCCTAGAGTGGTAACTGGAGTCTGTTTTTTCGGCGGATCGAGAGTTTTCATTTCTGGTTTCAAACTCCTAGTTTTCTCTTCCCTGTCCTGGTGTTCTTCTTGTCTGGGTGCTGAATCTTTTGAGCCTTCGTCTTCTTTTAGCTGCACCTCTACTGTTATTGGATTCTCACCCCTCAATATTGGGGGAAGACAACTCCACCGATGTTCTTGGAATTTTAAAACATCAACCCTTTCTTCAGGAGCCAGGGCTTGTATCCGAGCCAAAACCTTGACATAAGATCTCATGCCTCGGAAAATGTCATCCGAGGGCGAATTTTCATGCTCAAACCTTTTAATCCCACAATTGGCTAAGTGGTTACTTAAGACCCTATGCGGATCGTGCTTCTTGAATTCAACATGAACCAATTTTAGGTCTTCCAGGGCTGTTGCCTCATCTTTAGCATGCCCAAAATCTAACAAAGAATAGGAATGTAAATGAATAGGAAAAGGTGGCCATACCTTTTTAAAATATCCCTTAAGTTCCTTGCTTATGCCACCGATTACGGTCTACCTGCCAATCTCACGAGAAGCCATCCTATCAGGTATGAATAGTGGTAAGGCATTCGGAGGAACAGAAGCACCGAAAACCCTGAGATATGAAAATTCTGCCTCCACGTACCAATTGGATATATTGCTCATATTTACCGTGATACTGTCTGAGATCCTGGGTGGTGGGTGGCCAAAGATAGTGACATGCAACAATACCATTACCCAGTTGAAGATTTCATACACAAATTCTGAAGCTTTCTCTTCCCACAACTTTGAATGGTAGAAGTGGATGGGCTCAACCTCCGATGGAGTCCAGCTCCAATTCATTAAGGGAAAAGGCATCAGAAAACACACATCGTCCATGATATACGCGGACATAAAGAATGAAGCGATCTTTCCGCTCTCCTTCTGCTCTCGATACTCTGTAACTCGACTAGTCAAACTATCAGACAATAGTTTAGCCCAGTCGAAGGAACAACCTTTGGTGACTGAATGGATTAGAGGCACCCACTGAAGGAAAAAATGTGTGGTGTCCTCTCTCCCATATAATATGTAGGTCATCATAGCTACATATTTAAACTGTGGTTCCAGAGAAGATATTGAATATATACCATTACTATCCACCCTGAACTTCGCAGGGTGTGAAACCCAATCTTTGATTAAACTGGACATAGTCTTGTCATATTGCACACATTCCTTCTGTTTAAAATTCTCCAAGAATTCAACATTGTATGTAAGGTCTGACACGGTTGGAAACTTGGACATAGCCTACAATTGTCCAGGTCTGAAAGTTCTAATGGTGACCCTCTTCTCGCTGACGATGGTTCTGGTTGGTATATCCACATGGTCTAATGCCCACCGGACCATATCATAGTAAGGGAGCATACGTGGCCTAGCCGCTACTTTATGCATTTGAGCATGGATGACGATCTTATATTTGGTGATCAGGTTGTCTTTTTTATTTTCACTGGAATCATCCGAAACATCTACCAATTCAGACTGTAGAACCTTAGAAATATACGACCAGGTTCTGATAGAGTCGACACTCCGAGGTGAAGTATTAGAAACGTTGTCTGAACCTTGTCCTGAAACCTCAACAGTGGCTTTAGACGCTTTTCGCAAGGCCATGGTAGGGGATTCTACTTTATCTCTCATGCGATAACAATATGTATACATACAAAAATTAGTTCGCTCTAGAAAGGTTTTCTCTATGTAGAATAGGAATGAAATTTGTGACAACAAATAAAAGATCCATGCCTTCGACCATTTAAAACTAGGTCGTCCTTAGGAACAAAATGGTCAAATCGTTCTTAAATATAAATTTAGCAATAAAAACAAAATCCTTACTTGTCGATTCACCTCATTTCCAATTAATGTCCTAGATTTTGACAGTTCGTAATGCAAGTTGGCGCAAGGAAAGTTTAAAATTTCCTCGGAGACTGTGCACATTAATTTTCGTATTAAAATACTGGAAATGCTGGCTCAACTTAATTAATCAGGCCCTTTTTTAAATGTTAATTAATCTTTCGGCATTCGCCTCATCGAGAGCTTTCGCTTTAACCCTTTGAACCTCTAAAACCCAAGATTGTGATAATTAGCTTTGGTTAATACAAAACATAACCAAGATTAAATGTTTAATTTATTACGTTTTTATTTATATCACGACTTTGCGACTCGGGGCTTCGAATGTATAGCTTCCGGGAGGCTCGTATGCCGAGTTGCGAAATCGCAAGATCGCGATGATATGATCTAATTAAAATGGAAGATAAAACCGGATTAAGTGTTTAATTAATTTCGTTTCTATTTACATCGTGACTTCGTGACTCGGGTCTTCGAAGGTATAGATTTTGAGGGAAAACATGCCGAGATGTGAATTCCCGATAGAGATTAACCGCGGTTAAACTTTTTACCTTTAACCTTAACCTGGGTTACTTAAAACAAGAGTCTCATGGTTTCAACTATCGGGGTTATGGCGGTAAGACTTTTGGAGCTAGCAAACACTGAGACATGAAATCCCGATGATGCTTAATTGTGGTTTAGAGTATCTTTACTCTCGATACCGATCTGGGTAAATTTTTTAAGTCTATTTCTCCATTTCGCCCCTTGGGATTTGTAAACTATGTGATCTATAACTTCCGACATGCGACATCCCGAGGTTAAAAAGTAGAGACTCGTTTAAACGATTAAAAAAATAAATCTTGCCTTAAGAGTATGATAACCACCGTTGCTTGCGCGATGAGACTTATGAGATTTTGGGGAAAAGAAAGGAAAATACAAAAACCAGCTTTCGACTTCAAGCATTAAGATATAAAAAGTTAAAAAGGCTAAAAAACAAAGGTGGCTCCAACAGGTCCAATTATATTTCCTTTTAACTCAATATTTGTGTTCTTGTTCTTCTTGCAGGCAATCTATCCATTGAAACCATTGAAATACCTCTTTGGGGAACCTAATCCAAGAGATTTTGTACTAATCGCTAGCAGGATCTGAATAGAACACCGTTCTTTTCGCAACCCTAAAAATTTTGTGCCTCAACCACACTTCCTTTTGAATAAATGTGTCATACCTGCTTTCCCACCAATTCTCAATGTCATATTTGTAAATCCAATGAGGCATCCTATAGGAACTAACTTTAAATCTCGGGGTCCCAGAAATGGAACCATTTATTGGCACAAATGGAGACCAAGATTCTCTAAGGTTGACAACAAAAGGAACTACTATAGTCTAGATATGCCGACATATTCATTCTTCCACAAGGGAAATAAGTCTCACTCAAGGTGCAACCAAGGATTGGAAGATGAAGTGAGTTAGAGAGAACACAACATCAAATTTATGTTAACATTAATTAGGGACATGAAACATATCCCAAAGACATTAATAAACAACAATCAAATACTTGACTATTCTATTAGTACTGGATTTAATCCATTCATTGGCATGCACCATGATCGATATTAAAGGTAAAAATTCAAGAGAAAGAGGTCAAAATGGAGTTTGTAGAGATCACAAATAAAATAAGCAATGCCTATGTTCGGGAGCCAATAAATTTATAGTGAAAAATAAATCCCTAAGGGGCCAAGAATTAGCATCAAATACCTAGGACCTTATCGGGAGCATGAAAGACACTTATCTCTTCCAAAATAAGTTTAATCCCTTACCCAAGTGGAACCATATCATATAAACAAGGATTAAAGAGAAAGTGTGGGTGAAGCATGATCCCGATCATCTAACGAATACAAGCGAGCTTGATCAACGATTGAGAAGGCATGCCACATTAGAAAGGTGTTCATTAGTTAACACAACATTAGGGTGTGACACCGGTTTTAGGATACTACGTGTCAAAGAGTAAAATGTGTTACATGGTAATGTGCGAAAAGGAAAACCACTCCCCTAGGGTCATGAAAGTGGTATTCCAATCCCACCAGGATTTCACATCAACCAACTCACCACCTATCTAACCATTCATACAATTCCACTTGGAGCCAACATGGTAATCCACCTGGACATCGAGGAAATCGAGAAAGACTCGACAAGTCAACGATGTGTATTTTTAAGCTTGTATGAGGTTGCCACTTGTGGTGAGGAGGCCCAACCAATTTTTTGGTCATCATATTGAACTCGACCATACATATATCGAGCCCCGAAGGACACTTTAGTGGTCACATGGACCAATTCCAAGCTGCCACATGTCCACGTATTGATGTTGACATCATAATGAAGTCATCCAAATTTCATGGGTTTTTCGCCAAACTTGAAAAATGATATGAACCATTGGGAAAAGAACAAGTGTATTCAAACATGGGAACAATGGAGAATTTTTTCGGAGAGGGAGGATTCGATAAAAACCTGCCAAATTGGTTGGAAAAAATGTGACATGTAACAATATATCTAGGATCACATTTTCTAGCCTTCAACCATCATCATATCGCTACCTACAGTCGTCAGAGGACAATATTCATTGCCTCGATGTGCTCATTCATGCATGTCCTAGATATTAACAGATTGAGCTAGGCATGATCAGTCATGTCACTCCATTAGCTATCTCACCAGATGCATGTCAAGCTCCTATAAGAAAAGAGCAAGGAGACCAAGGTAAAACCAATTTTTAAATAGTCCAGTTTTCGCTGATACAACTATCATAATGCATAATATAGCAGATGATGATCCACTTATACAAACCTCTTTCAAAGGAGGGATTATCAACCATATTAGATATACATGTGGGGATAAGTTGTTCTATGCATCGCTATAGAAGGAATTTCCTTCTCAAGTATCATTAGCACAACCGAGAAATCGGAAGGGAATTCGGGAATCCACCCTAACGTGCAGTTTTATCAATTGACCGGTCTGAGGAAAAAACTTGAGACGGGATATTTAAGGCTCCATTTATTGATACTTTGCACCAACGAGCAGTGGGGTCTGAACAGAAGGTGCTGGGGGGCCTTTCTACCAATCATCAACCCAAATGATTCCATGGTTGAATGGGCCCACCATTGCAGATGAAGAACTCATGGAGCCAACTAAGATGACCCATATTAAGGTTCAATTGGATGAAGAGAACACACCCCACCAAGCACCAACACATCAACTTCGAGGTAAAAATCTATTTTTACATATTCAAAATGGACAAAAATCAGTTGAGAAGTTGAAAATGGTTAGAAAACCACGCACGATATCAAAATTCTGACCAACTAAAATCGATTTTGAAGAAGTAGTATTGGTCCTAGAAAGCGGTTTTCTCTCAACTAAGAGAAAATATAAATTGGTAGAAGGAGCTCATTTTTAGGGTTGAAAATTTGGGGAATTTCAGAGTATCTTATACCCGAGTTGTTTGATAAAATATCCCCTCAGACACAAACCAATTTTCAAGGATATAGGCTGAACGAGATTCATCCCGTGCATTATGCTTTAGTATGTGCTTATTTTTCTGTATGTTCCCTTGTAAAATCCATCCCTCTCATTTCATAGGTTCTTGTATCAGATCCCCATTAATAATATATTGAGCAACACATTTAATGACAGGTACAATGTTACTATGTGTTGTTTATCTTATGATAGTGAAGTGATTTCCTCTGAATGTATGACCACTTCATGTCATTTTTTTCATGTATTTAATGATGTGAAGAGGGTTCCTCTATGGATTTGAGTATATAAAAATGTTTACTATTTGAAGGATGTTTTAATGATCTAGTATATATGTTAGAACTACTTAATTCTTAACTGTTCAACACGTTATTCTGTCCATAGGCTGTGAGATTCACCTTAAAGTTGCCTCACATGTCTATTTTGTATTTCATCTGAATTCTACCATTATCTCTTAAATCATACTATCTAAATCACTCATGGACACACACCTCTTCACATTGAATGAATTAGTATGTTTCTTGTATTGTTTGAGGGACAAGATTTTTATAAGAGAGAGAGAAAAACTTACCCTAAATTTTTCATAATTTCTGCTATTAATAAACATGGTTTTAAGACTCACTCTAGGTCTTAGCCCCTCAGGTGCTTTGGCATAGTTCCATTTATATCCCAGAACATCTTGAGGGATAACACATGAAATGACACCGTTGTTGGGGAACCAAATTTTAATATATCTTTCCCTGGGGATATGACATTGTAGATCTGATACTCGAATGTGAACGCGTTTCAGACACCCAACTGTTAAGTTATTTCACCTAGTGAATCCATATAAAGAAGATATGGAATCTAATAGAATTAATTCTAGATTCAATTCAGATCCTAAGCGTACACTAGTATACTTTGACCTCGATAAGCTCATGACCCGGAGAAATCTTAGAGAACATAAAATATCTTTGCCTCCAGGTAACCCTAATTTGGAAACTACTCATTCTGCTATTCATGTATGTTCAACAACACAGGTATTCCAACAGAGGACGAACACCTTCAGTAACCACTCACATAACCAGATCAAAGATCAACACACCGATGTTTTCACGTGGTAAAACCCCTGCGGGGAAA
>JZKD02S1647159.1:397308-407737 GCA_000966675.3 Picea glauca | reverse complement strand
GTGAAACGCGAACTCCCGAAGTCCGAACTCCTGACATCCGAAAGGAAGAGCATTGACTCTTCGGGCCCGGGAGAAATAGAAGGTCCTGGTGGGCGCAGACGGCTCGGTGGGGGGGGCAGGTTGCGTCAACTAGACTAGAGTTCAACTGTTGTAGCATGGTTCGAGCTCTGATTGGATGCTCTCCGAATCATCGCACTTGCCTTGGCCTTGCATCGGTCATCTTTGCGAGCTCTTCGGTCCATAGAGAATCTTGTTTGGCATGCACCTCAACCACATTGCTTAGGTCGACGAATTTGTCAGGGGTACCGAACTCAGAGAGTCCAATATATTTCATTACTTTATTAATTTTTCTTCGACGTTTATTTCAAGTTCCTTGGTGAGGTCACGGAGCAAACTTTGTTCGGTAGTTGGGAGGATCTTTCCTGCAATCGGGGCCGAGGTAGTTTATAAATTACTTATCAGGCAACGCATAGTAAGATGCAGACAACAAAATAATAAACTAATGCATACTTATAGAGCTCGTTAGTCTTGATCCCAATTGTCCTTTTGAATGACCTGTAATGTCCTTGTCCACGCCGCCGCTCCTCTTCAGTTTGAATGAGTTACATCTGTGCGCCATAGCGTGGCAAGTCAAGTACGACATATATGAACGTCGAAACCATCACAGTGGCCGATTGACCATTGGGGTTGGGAAAGGATGCCAGAGCCGAACGTGTGTCGAAAGTGTGCATACGTTCCCGAAAGGTCGGATACCATAATAAGGAAGTCGTTAAATGCCCCAGGTCGAGGCAATTTGTTCCTTCAAAAGCCATATCAACAAGTGTATTTACTATCATTCGCTAATAATGGAAGCTATGGAGATTAAAGAGATTGGACTTATCATACCGTATATTCCTTGCAACTTCAATCGGAGGCATTCCATGCATTCTAGATTGCATCCGTCGAGTAGCTGAAACGCGTTAAATATTCAAGACATCTTGTCACGAGGCATGAGTGTTCTTTGGCACGTTCTGTTTTGCTTCCTCATTCTGCTATAAATTGTAGAGGCTCTGTGGGGATTTTACACATCAGCCGAGTTCATTCATCAATAGTGCTGGTCTTGTGAGTTCAATTTAGAAAAACTCTGTGTTGTGGTATTTTATTCATCCGCAAACGTCTAAGCTAATACGTTGTCGCATTATGGGATCCCCTTTAAAAAAGGGACATAGTTTTTGAGGTAGCTGGAGCGTCATGTCCTAGCCCCAATGTGACTGTGACTCTTTCTTATTGGTATCGAGTGTGCCTGAAGCTTCAATAGGAGGTACCTACTTTTGCTCGGAAATGGTGTCAACGTCTCAAGCGAAGGTGGGAGTAGAGAAAAATACGTCTGAAGGACATATGTTGGAGGCCATGTCCTCTCAGAAGAAGACACTGCGGAGGAGGAGAAGGCTTAGAAAAAATAAGGAAATAGGAGGAGAAAGCCACCCCCAAACTGAGTTGAGTGCACACCTGACCACTAAGGATTTTACAATGCACACTACCTGGCCAGAGCCTGTCGAGACTACCAGTTGAGGAAGCGAGAGAAGAAATGGAAGGGAAAAGACATCAGGTTCTTCCATTGGGAGTCCCATCCATCAGCTAGAGTAGGCCCAACTCACCATAGATGAACTTTATCAAGAAAATAGAGAATGGAAGAGTCAGTTGGCGGTGAAGAACCAAGAGGTATTGGTACCGCAGGGTTGTGAAAGAAGCCCAAATTGCCTCAAGATACAGCTTCGTGAAGCATAAGATATGATTTTTCATCTGTGTGAAGCGTAGAGGATGAAGGGGAAAGAAAAATGAAAACATTTCAAGGCGCGAGGAGTAGTTCGGGAGAAGGTTCATGTGAAGGAGATACATGATGGGCAGAATCTTGTTTTTCACTCTCCGAAGTGACATTAGATAGTTTTCTCTGTTTGTTGTGAGTTATTTTAATTTATCAATGTAACCGGGTCGGTAGTCAAGGCGTCGGTGGTGTTTATTTGTATGTAAATTGAGCTTGGTAGAAGCCTTAATATATGATATTTCGAAAATGTTTTGCAGTTGAAAGTATCGTGTTCCCTCTTTGTATGTAAATCTACCGTGTTTTCTGTTTATCTAAGATTCTCGTAAATCATGTGATTTTATAATGTTTGTTGTTTTGAGTTGCTTGGTAAGTTCATTGATATTTTCCTTTAGAAACTTTTGATGCCGATTGATGCTAACGTGGCGGTAATCACTCAAGGTTGTTAAAATAAAATCTAGAACTTGACTTGTGGGTAAGGATTTCACTTTGGCTTCATTCACGTTGGATGCACTAAAAGAGCTAGATATTGCAACTACCGATGTCAGGATGGCATCGGGGATCGACATTCAAAGGTAAAATTAACGTATAATTTTCTTTGCGGGTTATTATCTTCGTAAAGTCCCGATGCCAAAAATATTATGGATGTCGGCAATCGGTGATGTTACCTTTACCTCACACGACACTTATTCTTTTAATCTCCTACCGATGTTGAACGAATAGGTCATCGACGATATATTTATTAAAGTTTATTTGTGGAGACGAAGAACCTCTTTCTGTCGACGCTGGTGAAATTCGACGCTCGGCTATTTTAGTCTTCTCAAGCGATTTTCGTCATCTTTAAATTTTTTCTGATGCTGAGTTTCCTAAGCGTGTTGGGGAAAACTTTAGACTATCGATTCCTTAAGTAAATGTTAACTTCCCTTTTTAAAGTTAAGGTGATTTTCACATGCTCAAGAAGACTTTAAACGACTCAACATGAAAACATAATGATAAACACATGCCACCATTTAATACTGAAGCACAATCAAATAATGCAAAAGATCAAGTGGTACCCAAAAAATAAAAATTTGACATAGACCTTTTTAGGGTGTGTTGAGTGCTCAACACAATCAAAAACCAAAATAATTCCATGGTTTAATGGGCCCACTATTGTAGATGAATACCTCATGGATCCAAATAAGAAGACACATATTAAGGCTCAATCATACAAATACAAAACACCCTGCCAAGCACTAACATGTCAACTTTGGGGGTAAAAATCTATTTTTACCCAGTCAAAATGGACAAAAATCAGTTGAGAAGCTGAAAACAGTTATAAAACCATGCACGGTATCAAGATTCTGACAAGATGAAATTGATTTTCAAGAAGCAATATTGGTCCGAGAAAATGGTTTTCTCTCAAGTAGGAGTAGCTATAAATCAACAGAAGGGGCTCATTTTTAGGGTTGTCACTTTAGGGAATTTAAGAGTATCTTATACCCTAGATGTTTGATCAAATATCCCCTAAGACACACACCAATTTTCAAGTCTATAGGATTCAAGAGATTGATCCCCTGCGTTATACTTTAGTCTATGTTTATTTTTGTGTATGTGCCCTTGTAAAATCCATCCCTCTCATTTCATGTCTTCTTGTATCATATCCCCATTAATAAAATCTTGAGCAAGAAGTTTTACGACATGTACAATGTTACTGCGTGTTGTTTAGCTTATGATATTGAAGTGATTTCCTATGAATGTATGACCACTTCATGTCATTTGTTTCATGTATTTAATGATGTGCAGATGGTACCTCCATGGATTAAGAGTATATGAAAATGTTGACTTTTTGATGCATGGTAAATAATGATCTGTTATATCTATTAGAACTGTTGAATTCTTAACTGCTCAACATGGTAGTCTGTCCATAGGCTTTGAGATTCACCTTAAAGTTGCCTCACATGTCTATTTTGTATTTCTTTTGAATTTTCTCCTTCTCAAACTTAAATCAATCTGTCTAATGTACTCGTGGACACATTCCTCTTCACATTGAATTTCCTAGTATTGGTTCTGGTATTTTTTGAGGGCAAAGATTTTTATAAGAGAGAGATAAAAAATTACCCTAAATTTTGCATAATTTCTGTTGTTAATCAACATGGTTTTAAGACTCACTTTGGGTCTTACCCCCTAGGGTGCCTCGATAAGTTCCATTTACATCTTGGAACATCTCGAGGGATAACACATTCAATAAAGAAGCAAATGTGTGACATAACTATAGATTCATGCATATCATATCAGATCACCATAACAAGAAATTTTAGGACCCAAACATATCTTTGTATTAGTAGCTCCAATCATCTCAAAATCAAAATATATCAGAGGTCTCCATTACAATCTCTTTCACAACAAGATACAACTCTACGTGACCCATTACAAACTCAAAATCATGATGTGAATGCAACATGATTGTCAACTGATACCATTACAATAGCTACAAGACCAAGCTCTCTACTCGATAATACTATTGACAATAATAACTATGATCAACAATGACTATGACCAACCACAATTAATACCAACCCTTTCTCGTTACATGGCTCCATATTTATACTTTTCACTTGGTCGCTTCTTGGATTCTTTATTTCGCTACTTTTCTGGATTTTCTATGTTGACACTCTTTGCTCTTGGCATTTTCCACTGCTCGTCTAGCTGGTGCATGATCATTTTCGATGTTTTCACTACTATTACTCTTTCTAGTATCTTTCCATTTGTTTAACCATTTTCCGCTGTTTTGAATCTTTTGTTGACATGCTATGTTTTTTCTAAAATATCGGTATTTCCAAAAATGTAGGGCCCAACAATCTACACCCCCATAAGTTCTTATATACCATCATAAATAGGTTGATATGGTTACATTCCATTGTGTACGATAAATTAGCTGTTTAGGGCTGGGAAAACCGGTAAACCTGCCCAAAAGTAAGGAATATTTTTATTTTTCATAAAATTGAGGGTGTACACGATTTGCACACTATCAAATAGCATATGTACACTAGTTGCAGATGGATGAATAACATACATAAACAACGAGACTATTTTTAAGATGATTTTGATGAAGGAGAGTGGGATTAAAGTTTGCAAGCTGAGGAATGGACTAGGCCATCTCACAAATGCAATTTGGTGTGACAATTTGTGCTATAACACTTATTGGAAAAAAGGAGGCTAGGATTTAAGAAAGGATACTGAGAAAGATGATGGCGGAGAAGAAATGATCAATTGAATAAGCTTATGTTGGTAGCTTGGGATCTTCAATGGGTTCAATGTTAGCAATTGACATTGTTTCTTGTTGTTCTGCAACAATTGTTTAGGTGGACATGACCATCTCATTTCATTATATTTTTTAAAAGTGAAATAAAACACCATTCATGGAAAAAATTCAAGGACACACTTGTAGGGAGGGAGGAGTGTCATCCACCAATCGATCAATAGGACACAAGGCATCATTTTGTGCAATAGCTTTCTTTAGGCAGGTAGACCCCTTAAAATGAGAGCCTTATATGTATGCTTGCGGGAAGCTTCTTGCGTGTAATGATTGTCTTCAAGGAGGAACCTAGCCAATAGGTCGAGTCATGCAGTATATGTTTGTTTAAGCGTCTAGAGTGGAGAAAGAATTATACTCAAACTTTTGATATTGTCCACGAACTCTTAAGTTAGGTGCAAGTGAAAATATTTTCATAGGTATGTAGATATGTGTGGAAGATTTCATAAACAAAACTGTCATGCAACTATCCTAGAGCAAGAGAAATTGTCAATTATCATAACACAGGAACAACTATCACGAAGTAGCAATAACAATGCATATGGTGCATGAAGGTCTTATATTTTTCTAGTTCCAACAAAATCCTCATAAGTCTCATAAAATAATATGTTACAAAAATAATGTTATCTCAAGGATAGAATTAATTCATCTATGAATAATTAACATTAATAATTTTACAAACAATTCCTAACTTAAATATTTCCTAACTCAAATATTGAAAATCCCTTGATAAATAAAAATTACCTCTCTGAAATAAAAAAATAAACATTTGATAAATGAAAATTGCTTCCATCAAATAAGAAAATAAAACATTTGATTAGTGAAAAAAATAAAATAAAAAAATATAATAATAATAATAATAATAATTTACATGCTATATATAGAAAAGAAAAAATGATAACTAATTACTATAATTCCTACCACGTGGAAAACAAAAGTTATATCGTCTATTTAGCACACTCATTTGTTATATAATATCAAGTTTCTAGAATCATCCAAATCAAATGGTTTTATATGAATGATAATAGAGTAAAACAACATTATTCATATCATCTTTAGTTATTAGAATCTATTTTTTTTTTTTAAGGAACACAAAATTCATAATCAAATATGGAAGAAGTATCATGAGTGCAAATAGGATATGGTGTATTGTAATGCTAAAACGAATAAAAAAGGACAAGTAAAAGTGTGCTTGCAATTTAAAAATCGAAGAATTTAAAAATATGATATCATTACAATCATTATTAAAATACTATAGTACAATATAGTATTGTAATATTTAAAATTAAAAAATATGTAAAAATATTTATGTAATAGAATTTAAAAATAAAATAAAAAATGTATTTAATATAATATTAAAATTAATTTTTAAAAAATTAAAAGATATATTTTATTATAATAATAAACTTATTTTTAAAATAAAACATAAATATACTTTATAATATTACTATCAATTTTAAATAATGATAAAAAAAAAACAAAAAAACATATAACCTATTTCTTCTGGATTTGAACTTGTGACTTCTTAAGAGGAAACATATGTTCTTAATCATTAGGCTCACTCAGGTATATAAATACATAGAATAAAACAAAATAATTTTAAATTATAATTTAAATTGAATCACTTTTTTTTAAAAATAATCTTTTATAAAAAAAATTTAAAATATTTTCAACGATGATGATGATGATGATGATGATGATGATTAACGTCCACTAAAACCGAATTGGTCTATCTGACCTTAAGAGGGCAAGTGATTACTTGCGATTCTTTAGAATTTTGTTTTTTTGCTAGAAAAACATAGAGAAAGTGCTTTTCATCTTCAATCTTCTTAGTGTCACACATGTGACACACTCTTTCATCCCATGGAGTTTTAGGAATTGACCAACACCCAGTTTCACTATGGAGCTCGTGAGAATTTGTTCTTATCTTAGAAATGTTTTTTTTTTCTTTACATTATAATTTTGATCTTCTAGATTATGTTTAATTACATCCTTATAATAGCTTAATTTTTTTTTTCTCTAACTCTTTATCACACCACATTTTCTCCTTAAATTTTGATTTGATGATATTTTTAATAGTATCTTTATTCTGCAAAATGGTGTCTTCCAGGATTCCCCAATAGTTTATCCAAGACTCGATTTTGAAGCAATTTTAGGAAGCCTCTTGTCTTCCATGTTGTTTAACTTGTTATTATACATTAGGTATCTAGTCATAGCCGTTCTCTCAATGGGGGAGAGGCTTGTTTCTAAGAGGAGGATGGGATAGGGTGTATTTCCTTTAATTTTGAGATTATAGATTATAAAATTCTTTTGTATTTTCTCTATCTTTGTCCAAGATTCACGAGAGATACTACAACCCCATACTTCAAATACATAAAGAATAACATGTGTAACAAGATTCTCAAAGAGGAGTTTCTTCTTATCCCAACTCCAAAGATCAACTGATTTACAATTGTTTTCAAGCCCATAATAAGCTTTCCATCCCACAATAATCCTTTTTTCAATCCTATAATTCGAGTTGAGCTTGTGGTTAATATCAATTCCAAGATATTTGTATGAAGTCACTTCTTCCAAGTTGTTGTTGTCATATACAAAGGTATCATAAGTGATATTATTGGATTTAATAATCATGACCTTAGTCTTATCAATATTAACAGTCATACCCATATTGGAGCAAAAATACTTGAGGATTCTTAGTTGGTTTTCAAGATCATGGGGACTCCTTTCCATAAGAACGATATCATCGACACAAAGGAAAAGATTGATGACTATACTAGTGAGAGTAGGGACGACACAACTTTCTTTTTCCAAGAAATATTCTAACTTGTCAATGTATATGCCAAAAAGGGTAGGGGACAAGGGACAACCTTGTTTGACTCCAATATTGCAGTTAATTTCTTTTGACCAGACCTCAATTTTTTTTAAACTTATCAATAACGTTCTCATACATCCTTATTGCAACAATCCTCAACTCGAGAGGCACTTTTATCTCTTCCAACCTATTCCAAAGGTTTTCCCTAGGAACCACGTCAAAAGCTTTTCTAAAGTAAAAACAAAAACTACAAAAAAGATTGGTTTTAGTATTGGAGAACTCCTCCTCAATGATCCTAATGGTAACAATATGGTCCACAATTGAATGATATCTCCTAAACCCGCCGTGGCCTTTATCTCTTTTACCGTGACTTTCTAGCCAAAGGTTAATCTTATTTTCTAAAATAATTTCATAAAGCTTGACTAAAATCGAGCTAATCATAATGGTCCTATAATTAAAGGAAATGCTTCTATCCCATTTAAAAAAAATATAACTAATTCTTTGAAAAGATAAAAATATTAATATTTACATAAATCTAAAATATAAAAACATAGAATAGAATAAAATAGAAAATAATCTTAAATTGTAATTTAAATTAATATATATTTTTTAATATTCTTTTATAAAAATTAATAAAATATTTTCAATAAAACTAATTTTAAAATAAAATATTTTTAAATACAAAATTACAATATTAAAATTAATTTTAAAATAAAAAATATAAATCACATTTTTCTAATTTGATATATTATTTCTAATTTAAGTGAATGATAATTATAATTTTTTTTCACCCAAAAATATAAATATTTTTCTATATTATTAGAAATATTTTTTTAACTCTTATTTTGTTATTCTTTCTTTAATCATTCATTACAATGTATTTTAATGTCAAACTTTCTATGTCACATTATCTATATTTATATGTATTAATGATTATAATAATGATGTTTTCAAATTTTGTGCTTTGTAATTATCTATTGTAATTATCTATATGTTTATGTATTAATGAATTATAATAATGATATCTATGGATGTTAAAAATATATATAAAGTAAATATGATTTAAAATATGATTAACCTTGAAATAGGTTAGAAGAGTTCAAAGCTCTGTTTGAACTAAGAGTTATTGTGATAAGGTTATATAAGAAATTTATTGTTAAGTTTAGGAATAATGAGGTTTGCTCAAAATAAATTAACTGTAATATAGGAGTCAAACAAGGTTGTCCCCTATCCCCTATCCTTTTCGACATCTATATTGATAAGTTAGAAGATTGTTTGGAGGATGCGGACTTTGTTGGCCTGACTCTCGCTAGTATAGTCATCATAGTCTTTCTTTATGCTGATGATATCATTCTTATGGAAAAGATTTCCTATGACCTGGGTAAACCACTAATAATCCTCAAGGACTTCTGCTATAGCATGGGCATGAGTGTGAACACTGACAAAACAAAGCTTATGATAATTAAATCCAAAAGGATCACCTACCATACTTTTGTTAATGACAACAATAGCTTGGAGGAAGTACATTCATACAAGTATCTTGGAATTGATACCCACCACAAGCTCAATTGGAACTATAATGTTCAAAAAAGGACAAATGGACGATGAATTTTTTTTTATGGGCTCACAAACAATAGTAAATAAATAGACCTTTGGCTTTGGGATTAAAAAAAAAAGTCCTCTTTCACACTGTTGTCACTCTGGTTATCTTATATGAAAGTGAAGTTTGGGGTTGTGGTATAACTAGAGAATCCTGGAGAAAGATAGAATAGATCCACAATAATTTTATAAATTATAATCTCAAAATTAAGGGAAATACACCTTATCGTATCCTACTTATAGAAACAATCATTTACCCCATTGAGAGTATTGCTATGATTAGATACCTTAAGTATAATAACAAGATAAGCAACATGGATGAAAAGAGGCTCCTCAAAATTGCTTCAAACTCTAGCCAAAACGACTAGCGGATCAAGCGGGGATGATATAAAGATGCCAAATCTTGGGTAAATCATTGGGGAATAAAAGAATAAGAAATCATACAAAATATCGACAATATTACAAATATTATCACTTCTAAATTTAAGGAGAAGATGTGGTGTGATAAAGAATTAGTGGATAAAAGGAAATTAAGATACTACAAGGACGTGGTCAACACTAGTTTAGAATATCAAAATTACCTTTGAGTTTTGAGAAGTGCAAAGAAAAAAATCAACATTGCTAAAATAAGAGCAAATTCTCAAGAGCTACATAGTGAAACTGGGCCTTGGACAGTTCCCAAAACACCTTGGGACTCACCTTTGTGACACTAAGCCCAGACACCAAATTGGTGTATGAGACCCCCTCCTCCTACCCCCCTTTGGATTTGAACAGGTGACCTCTTAGGAGGAAACACATGTTCTTAACCATTAGGCCCATGCATAGAAATACAATCTTAAAGAAATTGAAGTAATATCTTACCTTCTTAAGGTTCGATAGACCGAGGAGGTTAATCATCATCATCATAAATATAATAATAACA